>JANIJG010012995.1:0-33498 GCA_024611175.1 Megaceryle torquata | reverse complement strand
AAGATGAAAGGCAGACAGTTTTTTAATAGATTCAGAAGCAAAATTCTCTATTTCTCAAGAATTTTAAATGAAGCAAATACAAGTGGAAGGCTCAGTGGTAGAGCAGTTTTCCCATTTGTTCAGCTCTTATCCTAGGGATTTAGATCCCTGCATGTCCAAAAAGCATTGCAATACATTTTAAGGTGTACTGAAAAGGGCTTTCATTCTGAGTCATTATTTACACCAAAGCAAAATAAAACAAAAAGTGTAATTAGAATTTCCCGTAGGTCAATTATTCCATATACCTCCCATTGCATGAGGATTTCCTTCATGTCACTCTTTTTCTGCCTCTTAATAGCTTGCAATTTGGCAGGATCTTTCAGTGTGAAAATAGTCATGTATGCTTAAATTCCATATTTCACCAGGATTTTTGAGAATAAGTCAATGTCTGAAGAAAAGATGCCTGCTGAAGCACATGCTGAAAATCAAGCCTGTGCTATAGTGTTCTACCAAATCAACATCTGCATTGATCCCATGCCTCTGTCCTAAAGCCATTGGGAAGTAAGCACCAACATCACTTGATTTTTTCACATATGTTATATTAGAAGTCTGATTTATTGTCTCTCGAAGCATTTTGTTTGATGCTTTCATCTTTTCTCATTTTCTCCAATTTTACATAGAACCAAAAGTTCATGACTTATTCCATGTACTACGAAAGCTATACTATTTCCTCCCATGTTCTATATATAATCCAGAAATCTGTCTTGTATTTAGGGGGTGGGTTTTGGGTACTTTTTTATCAGGTTTCAGGGTATCCATCTTCTAATTCGTGATGGTATCTTTTTCCTCTGCAGTATTTTACATGAATGTATCTCACGTTCTTGCATTCTACCACTCTGACCTCTTTAAGTATCCTTACAGTTCAACTTTCTTCTATTTGCTGGTACTCTTATTTTCATGTACCTGACAAATTCAATCAGTGTCAAGTGTAACCACTCTTTTTAAATAATCACAAAAGCTTAAATACTAAGGGTCATAATACTATTCTCTGCATTAACCTCAGCTCTCTGTCTGTCAAAGACTTTCTTATCTACTATATGATACTGGATGCTTTGATTCCATGATAAATCAATAATGAAGCACTACAGCACATGCATTATGGAATTTGACATGTAAAGAAATAACCTTTAGGGGTTTTGGTTGGTTGGTTGGCTGGTTTTTGGGTTTTGGTTTGGTTTGTTGGTTGGTTGGTTTGGGCTTTTTTTATCTTTATCAGAAGAGGTCAGATTTATTTGTCATGCAATAAAAGCATGGGGTTTGGAATTTCAGAATCATAGTTCTATTATAAATATTGATAGAGGACCTATTTCAGGCCTTACCAAAATCAGTACACTAGCTGACTAAACAGGATTGATATTATTATTATATTGGTAGGTTTTCATATGTTCAAACCCTTATGAGCTAAACCTTGCATGTGTCCATGCAAAATATATATACCTATGCCAGCTTTTTTGATCCAGTTCAACAAACAAAAGTAGGTACACTAGCACAGTTCTTGAGTTCAGATAATTCAGCCAACAAACAGTAAATATGAGGGCACAGTCAGATTCATCAAACTGTAAAATGGTTTGGGTTGGGAAGGACCTTCAGAGATCATCTAGTTCAGCCCTGCTGCCCTAGGCAGGGAAATCTTGCACTAGATCATGTTGCTCAAAGCCTCAACCTGACTTTTAACACTTCCAGGCATGGGGCACCCACATCTTCTCTGAACAAGCTGTTCCAGTGTCTTACCATTACCCTTATTATAAAAAGTTTATTCTGTATATCTAATCTAAATCTAGGCTCTTTCAGTTTAAAACCATTGCCCTTTGTCCTGATTCTACAGGCCTTGGTAAAATGTCTCTCTCCATGTCCTCTTTATATATTGAAAGGCCACAATAAGGTCTCCCCAGAGCCTTTTCTTACCGGTCTCTCAACCTGTCTTCATAGGAGTGGTGTTCCAGACCTTTCATCATTTTTGTGGCCCTTCTCTGGACATGCTCTAAGAGATCTATGTCTTTTCCATACTGGGGACCCCAGATTTGGATGCAGTGCTCCAGGAGGGGTCTTAAGAGAGCAGAGTAGAGGGGGAGAATCACTTCCCTTGACCTGCTGGCTACACTTCTTTTGATGCAGCCCAGGATACATTTGGCTTTCTGGGCTGTGAGCACATATTTCCACTTTCTGTTCAATTTTACATCCACCAGTATTCTCTAGTTCTTTTCTGCAGGGCTGCTCTCAATCAAATCATCACCCAGTTTGTATTTATATTAGGGAATGCCTCAACCCAAGTGCAGGACCTTGCATGCAGTCATGCATTCACTTCCATAAGAGCTCTGTTCATTAACTTTGACAAGTATTAGTGACCCTGTTTTACTTTGTACTGAGTTGAACAAGATTCATTCCTATAATCAGGCACCACATTTCATCTAAGGAGTAGTAATATCACAGCTGGGCCTAAAATGCCAGTGCTTTAGCTCAAGTGGAGCATCAAGGAGAATGTTTCTTATACTCAAGTCATTTGAAAAGAGCTGGTACAGCTACCTCTGCATGACAAGGCACAATGCTAAATGCCCATACCTATTGCAATCAGTACTTCCATGGATTCCCATCTTCTGTAATTAGTTGCAAGTGTATTGAAAGTAGTTCCCATACAAAAAAAAACAAAAACAAAAACAAAAACAAAAACAAACAAACAAACAAAAAAAAGATAACTTTTGAGGGTGAAAGGAGAAGAGAGGAAGAAAGGGGCAGATTCAAGAAACTGTCCAGATTTCATTACTTTTCTCAGAGAAAATTCAAAAATTTCCTTTGGACTAGAGAAGTTTACTCAGACAGTGCTACTCTTAACAAATTCTTAGTTTTGCTAAAATCAGAATGATCAGATAATGAAAAGAGTAAAAATGGACTTTATTTAAAATATCTTATATACATTTCCAAAGCACAACCTCAGACAAGGACATTTCAGCTTAGGCCAGTTAGTGATCCCCTAAAGGTAAAACTGACTGAGTACCAGCAGGAGCCAGAGCCCTCTTCTCTTTAGGTATCTGCATCAGCTTCCATACTCATCCATGTCTCTCCTGGCCTTTCAGGTAGCTGACAAGTGCATTAATCCTTCAAGGCAAACTTTCCATACCATTTCCAAAACAGCACAACCACAATTGTCATTTGTGCCTGAACTCCATCATTTCTATTCCCTCCTAAACCTGGGAGTCTTTCTGCCTTCAAGTTTGCCATAAACTTTTTTTTTTTTTTCTTTTTTTTAGGCTACAGTAATTACCCTTTAACATTCACAGAGTTCTGTCATCTCATACGGCTCTCTATCCCTGCCAAATACTTGGCAAAATATTGAGGTAAATAATGAGCTAACACAATGTTGCTATTGAAAGCTATTTATTATTTGTGTTAGCTTAAAAAAAAAAAAGTGCTGTCAGATCATTACATGTTGTCAAATGCTTTGCATTTCTCTGTTTAAGCCATACAATTAAATTTGTGTCTGGTAAAATCAGTTAATTTCAATACAATCATACTTGGAGGAAGATTGAACCATGATCTTCATTTTTACCCACTTGAGGTTTCTTGTTTCCTTAATCAAAATTCCTCATTGAACATTTGAATATTAAATTATAAAACATTTTTATTTTTACAATTCTTCATTGAATGAACAATGTCCTTGTTAGGGGAGCTTTCACTTTGCTCTTCTTTATCATGTATGTGAGCAGTTCCTTATTCAGCATTTCTTAAGCAGTGTAGGAGAAATTGTATTTGCTATCCTAAAGCTCACAGTCTGGGGCACAGTGCTACCACAGAAAGGGTTCCAGAAAGAGAAGGAGTGGAACAAAAAGAAAGGTGTGAAAAGATTTACCTACTCTTGCTGTCCAGGATAGCAGAGGGCCTGAGGTGTTAACTTTATTGCCTCTCACAGCTCCTAGGAATGGACCTGAAATGGTGGTTTGCAGGTTAGAACACTAATGAATTAAGTCTCTGAGCTCTGCCAGTCTTACGTAACTGACTTCTCTGCAGCCTGACTCATTATCATCATAGCAGCTCTACCTTGCACAATATCTGCCACTCTTTACATGAACTAATAACTTACACTGTAATTGCTTAGAAGAGAATAATTGTGAGAACTTGGCATTTTGACAGCGTAAGGTAAAAGTCAGATACAGCAAGATCTGAAGTGCAATAGGATTTTTTATAGCATCTACCTTGTTTTCAAGCCCAGAGAGTACTGGAGATGGATGCAAGGGGTGGGGGCAGAGTGCAATGTGCTCATCTTGTAGGTGAAAGCAATCTCTCTAGTGGAGAGGGAGGAGGCAGAAAGCCACACTGACACTTCCACTGACAACAGGGAAATGGGGGACATAAGGCAAAGTGGAAAAGTCATTTAAATCAGGGGATGAAAGCCTTAAGGTTTGGCCGAGGAATTGGGAGTCATCTTTCCAATGCTACATCGCACCTGTGTGGAGACCCTTCCCCCTTGGTCATGATATTGGCCAAGGTCACTTTTCTAGGGTTGAGAACCCTTACCTGGAGGGGTAAGAAAATATTTAGCACATTGTAAGTTTGCAACAGCAGGTGATTAACACGTGTTTCTGCGTTTACTACTTTGTTATAGTGTATTCTTGTTTTTAAGTTGTAATAGTTCATTCTTCTATTGCATCTGTGCAAACCTGCATTAGTGACATATTAGATCTCTGAGAGAAATTCAAATAAATTTTTTGTTTGAGCCTTACAGTTAACCATGTGAGTGGAGTTCAAATCCATCATTTGCTTAAATCTTGCAGTGTAGTCTCTTTTCACCAAATTGTTAATAAATCAAAGTTCAGATGCAGGTAATGTGGTAAATAGATACTCAGAAAAGAAATGGAGTACTTCATAGACTTGTAGAATATTTAATAACCCAAAGATTTTTTTTTTTTTAATTTCATGATTGTTATAACCAGGTTTCTCAAGGGTTTAAATTATCATTTGACAGCTCCCATGTACAATCTAGGCTTCCCCATATAGCTACCTCTGTAAGACACCATCTTACAGTTCAGAATCCTGCAGTTTTCTCCAATATCAAGGGAGCAAAGTTAAAAAGTAAATGAGCTATTAACAAAGTCTACAGCATTGTATGATTAGTTAAAAAGTAAATGAGCTATTAACAAAGTCTACAGCATTGTATGATTTTGGCTGTGGCTCACTCTAGAAACACTATTTACCATTTATAAACATTTATTTACTATTTATACATTTTCTCAACAAGAGCTGTAAAGCAGAACATAGTCTACTTAAAATACTCAGTCTCACAACAAGTATCAACCACCCCTCTTTCCATTTTCTGCTTGTGGAAAGAAAACTGATCAATATTTCATGCAATCTGGAGTGCAAAAGCGTTCATCCTGACATTGGCTAAAATGTATGAAACCCTTATGATTGCTTGATATATGACTCAGATCCTGTACTGTCAGGAAGTTGATAGCATGAAAACTTATGTTGATTTTGGAAGCTTAAGTCCTGACTTTGATTGCTTTGAAGATAATTATTAGCCTCTTGTAGTTATTATAAATATTTTGATAAATATCTACATTTCCCGATTCCACCCTGAATGAAATCAGGAAATGCCACTAGTTAAGATAAATGGCATTTGCTAATGGAGCAAATGGCTTGCTTTTGTGTATGATACAGATGCATTGGATAAGTGAAGTTTTGCATGCCGCTCCAAAGCAAAAGTAAACTCTGGATTTTCTGAGATTTGGTCTTTACTGAAATTTCTTCTTCGCTGCATATTTCATCTGTGAATGTTCTTCTTACAAACTCTTAGTAACATTATATTGGCATGATAGCATGAGAGGATAAAAAGGGCTGTGTATTGGAGTAAAGCCACAGGAAGGAAAAGTATCAATCTGGTAGTGTGTGCTTGTCAGAAAAAATAATTTTGTAATATGTACACATGACATGCAATGCACACTTAAGGAATATTCCAGGTTTTCAATGGAACATCTTTCAGTTCAAGAAGAGCCCTCAGTTTTTAACAATCTGTCAGAATTAATATTATATATGTGACCTTAAATATTCATCGAGTTTGTAAAGATTTCATCTTCTTCTGTATTTATCAAGAATTATTCATAATATGCCAGTTTCGGTCATAATTCAGACACTTTAGCCCAAAAATATAGAAAAAAAAAAAATACCCCAAAGAGAAAACGACAGCTACAGTGATGGAATGGAGATAAGTGATAGTTTTAAAGAAACCCACTGTACATCCATAATTTTCCCTTTTAACACCTTTTCTTTAAGCTATACTTCAAGATGCTGACACATCTTAATGTGAAGTGCATAATTTATTACATGTTGACATTTTCTGAAAGATTTATTTTGTTGTTTTGCAAGTCAAGTATAATCTTGCAACTCTGTCTTGCTTGTAAAATAATTTTTAAAAAACCCAAACAACGAGAAAAATACCACCACCAACAGCAAAAAACAACTTCAAGTTTACTGGAGCAGTGATCAAAACACGAGCATTATATGCCACATCCAGTTTAAAATATAAATATGAATGCCAAATTTACCTAAAATCAAATCACTCATCCAGAAGGCACAACATCAAAGAGTTTTGATTAGATCTGACAAGATAGCACAAGACACTTGATAGGACATTAAACAAAGCAATGAAAACTTTTCCTGTTGCATAATTCTTTGCTTACTGATCAGTAGTTCTTCCTTATTTTATGAGGTGACAGAGCTAAAGAAAAGGAGACTAGATGGAAATTGTACTTTGAAAGTTGCCTGTTTAAAATTCATCATCTATATTACGTCGAGATGGAGATAGATACACAATTCTTATTTTCAGAATGCAGTCCTCATAAGTCTCTTCAAAACCAATGATTTGAAATGATTTTATATAAAAAGTGATGAGGAAATAAGTTAAAAGAGTGGACCTTGTGACTATTACAATACAGCAAATTAAATGATGAAAGAGAACTAATAGGCAACACTGTACACCATAAAAAATAGATTCAGAAATTGTTTGTAATATTGGGTGTAAAATTCAAACCAAAGATCTAGGAACATAAATTTACTTTTTAAGGCTTGTTATTAGCAGTGATAGGCTTTGTATTTACAAACTGTAGTTCTGTCATCTGAGGACATTTTTTTTAATTTTTTTTTTTTAAACAATTGCATCAATAGTAAAGAAAACCTCATCAATCATAGAGTCATTTCAGTTGGAAGACACTCTTAAGAGTCCAACTGTTAACCTAGCACTGTCAGGTCACCACTAAACCATGTCTCTGGGCAACACATCTATACAATTTTTAAATACCTTCAGGTATGGTGACTCCACCAATTCCCTGGGCAGCCTCTTCCATTGCTTGACAACCCTTTCAGTGAAGAAGTTTTATGAATATCTACCTAAACCTCCCCTGGCACAATCTGAAGCTTTTTCCTTTAGTCATGTTGATTGTTACTTGAGAGAATAGTCTGACCCTCACTTCACTAGAATCTCCTTTCAGGTAGTTATAGAGAGCAAAAAGGTCTCACCTGAGCCTCCTTTTCTCTAAGTTAAACAACCCCAGTTCCTTCAGTGGCTCCTCATAAGATGTGTCCTCTAGACCCTTCACCAGCTTCATTGCCCTTCTTTGGACACACTACAGCAGCAAAATGCCCTTCTTGTAGTGAGGTGCCCAAAACAGAACACAGTGTTTGAGGTGTGACCTCACCAGTGTTAATTAAGTACATGGGGACAATCACTTCCCTAGTCCTGCTGGCCACATTGATACAGGCCAGGATGCTGTTGCCCTTCTTCACCACCTGGGCACACTGCTGGCACATATTGAGCCAGCTGTTGACCATCACCTTCAGGTTCTTTTGCACCAGGCTTTCCAGCCACTCTTCTCCAAGTCTCTAGTGTTGCAGGGGGATGTTGTGACTGAAGTGCAGGACTCGGTACTTGACCTTGTTGAGGCCCATACAACTGGCCTCAACTCATCAGTTCAGCCTTTCCATACCACTCTGCAGAGCCTCCCGACCTTTAAGCAGATTGACACACTTGCTTAAATTGATGTTGTCTGCAAACTTACTGAGGGTGCCCTCAGTCCTGTCATACCGATCACTGATAAAGATATTAATCAGGACTGGCCCCAGTACTGAGCCCTGGGGAATACCACTTGTGACTAGTCACCAATTGGATTTAACTTATTCACCACAACTTGCTGGGCTTGGCTGTGCAGCCATTTTTTACCAAGCAGAGAGGACACCAATCCACATCCTGAGTGGCCAGTTTCTCCAGCAGAATTTTCTGGGAAATGATGTCTAATACTTCACTAAAGTTTATGTAGACAATATCTACAGACTTTCATTCACCCACTGAGTGGGTCACCTTGTCAGAGAAGGAGATGAGGTTAGTCAAGCAGGACCTGCCTTTCATAAACCATTCATTCGAATGATCTGTGACTTCTGCTTTCTAACAGTATCAAATGTCTGCTCTTCATGCTTCTCTTTTAAGCTATTGGGTGCTTTGTGATTGTATCCTTTGTGATGGCATCACATGAAGTTTCTCCTTAAGGAAAGAAACCAGATAATTGGTTTGAAAAAAATATTAGATACTCGATAATAATTTGAAAAGATATTCACAAAAATTTTCATAATACATTAAAAAAAAAAAAAAAGTACTGTTTTATAACCATTCAACATCAATAATTCACACAGGATTAGGTTTCTCACTCTTCTTTTTTTTTGGTCAAGGTGCCCCCTCATCACCTTATAATTGCAGAATCATAGCTGCTTTTTCACAGTTAATAATTATGAATGCCATTGGATGGTAGCTTGATGATTTATGGCCTAGCACAGTCTTACTGCAACCAAAAACATACTAATCAAAACATCAATAACATCTCATTTTTTTACTCAATGCATACAAGATAAAAAAGGTAAAAAAGAAGAAAAGCTGTCTTAAGACATTGTTTTACTGTATAGCTTGCATGTTTTACTTAATTCTGGGAGTAATAGAAGTTCCTCTACACAGCAGATCTACAGAACACTAAAGAGCAAAAAACTGTAAGGTAGTCTTTTTAACAAAGCATTTACAAGGGTCAGAGTCCAATAATATTAGTATCACTAAGATTTCTAAAACAAAAGTTGGATAACAATTGACTAGTGTTACTGGCTATCTTAACAATCTCTATCTAATTTTAAAGATCTTAAAAATTTCTGAATTTCCAAATGACCTTAAGTACCTTTACTCAGAAAACTTTTCTCTTTTAAGTTACATTGAGTCAGTCAGCCAAAACTTAGCTAGTCAAATCACTGCTATTAGCTTTGCTTTCAACTTAAATATGGAATAATAAGCATTTTCCAATCATAGATACACCAAGGGTTCCCAATACTTTGAATAATACAAAATTCCATAAAACAGAAAAATTAACTTTTGTCCATATAGGCATGAAAGATTTATCAGAACACTTCAATTATTACTGTCACCCTTTATGTAAATGACTTAAAATAAGATACATGATTATAGTACAATATATTTGTCAAATAATACAACAAAAGCCACAAACCATTCTGTCACACAGTTCAGATCCAAAAAGGCAGATGAAGAGAGAATTGGGAAGTAACAAAATGAGAAAGGTCAAGTCAATCAGTATAGAGATTCTTTCTGTCCTCTTCTTAACGACTGATCATGCCTTCCTAGAGACTGAAGAATGCATTAAGTATAATACTGCATAATAAAATGTAAATTCAATCAGCTTGATCTGAACATTTCACTTACTGTATTTTAAATACCAATATCTCAATACTAATTAGCAAAGACTATTAGGAAAAAAAAACTCAAAACACGTTTCCTGTAGGAGAAAATGAAATCTCAGCTACATCACATTCTACTCCAATTCATTAATTGAGATATAATTAATTAAATCTGTATCATTTCTCAGAATTGACAAAGCAATACTTAACAATTATCTGCTGAGCTGTAGCCATTATTCTTAGATCACAGGCCATAAAGAAATGACCTGAAGATATACGTTTTTTTACAATTTTTTTTACAAATTTTTTTACAAATGATAATCATGATAGTATATGCCAAGCAGGTGATAAGGATAATTAATCTTTTGTGTTTTGAATATTGATTTGTAATTTATATGAGAGACATTTAAACTAAAGGAAAAAAAAAAAACCAAACAACATTCAAATCAAAGGTTATATATAATTTCTTATAGGTCCTTGAGGACTTAATTTTTCTCTTGAAAAACATGTTTCTTGTGTAAGTCATTAGTATGTACCCTACAGAAGATAATAACCATCAACAAATTATGATATGGCATCCAGAATTACACATTTGTATATACTATGTTGATTTGCTTCTTCTCAGTTAATATAAATACTTACAAGGTCCTAAATCTAAGTGCTTGGCTTCTTGTTTTCAATGCTTTTATAGTTCTGTAGGTCTGATCTTAAAACTTTGCAGCCACTTCTTTCACATCAGCATCTGTGAAAATCAAACTTGGGCTGTACATTCAACAATGGATATCCAAGGTCAGTGATTACTCTTTAAAACTTGAGCCTTCATGAATTGGCCTGTACTAAATATGCTTTCAGAGGTCTTGCAAGGCAAGGTGCTACAATAACTAGACACTACAGGCTGAGAGGGGAAAATTCTCCTTTTTTTTTTTTGAAAGGTCTGCACTCAGACTCATCTTCTTAATCTAAATTACTACAGAAGATAAACTAGAATCAACCTCCCTGCAACACTTGAACTCTTCTTTCTCCAAAATTCAGGGACCTCCTGCACCTGAACTATTACTGTCTATTTCTATCTAAAATAAACTTTCCCTGCACCAAGAATCTCTTTTCCTCAAGCCTTCAGAGGTCCTTGATTACTTGCTCTGGCAATTTTCTCTCTATCTCTTCAGCCAATTAAAATTATTTCCATTCTAGTGTCATGTTACACAGAAAAATTTTGGAGAAAGGAAGAAAATGCCTTTCAGCATAAGACCAGGAAAAATTCTTCATTTACTCAACTAAGAAAAACCAAGAAGACATTGGTAACTTGAGTAAGCTACTCAACTGCACAGCTTTTGCTAGAATATACCAAATGAAATTTTCATTTTGAAATGGAAGTACTGTTTGCAGTAACATGCTGCCACAAAGCTGAAGAGCAGCTGGGAAGTACATGGGAAGGTTCTGCCAGCTTTACTTCTGTCATCTAACACTGGTACATTTCATTTCTCAATGAAACCAAAGGGTTTATATTCATAAAAAAATTAGGGGGAAAAAAAAAAAAAAGAAAAAAAAAAAAGAGCACTATGTTTTTTCAAGAACTGAAAGTCTAAAAAGTGAAGTTTTAGCAATCTAAGAAACTTTAAATTTTCTCATCAACCTCTTGTGTTTTGACAGGTGCTTTAATGTGCAACATTTGATATTTCACATTTTTCTAATGCCATCAGTGTAATGTTGCAGAAATTATACGTGAATCATCTGACGGGTCTAATGTACTGAGCAGAGGGAGTAAATCCAGCCATCTCTGGGGACGTTGGTTTGCTTTAAGCATAAAACTATTGACATTGAACTTGAAAGGAATGTTATTCTCCATTGTTTTGCTACATCACTTATAGGCCTTTATAATGCTTCTACAGATGAAGGAAGACATCATTAGAATAAAATCTGTAAGCATTTTAAAGGATGATTCTAAGATGATGAATGAGAATTTCCCTGAACGAGAATTTCCCTGTGGCAAAAAATGTAGTGACAGAGTAAGTATCATGGGCCTTAAGTAGCTGAACAAGGCAATAAAATAAAGATTTATGTTTCTCACATTTGGTAATATCATTCAGAAACTTGTGGATTTTGCTACACCTAAATATCAGGTACTGTAACATATTTAAGCATGCTCAACCTGTCCTATTTCAAGAACATTAAAATATTGTCATCTTAAAATCTTCTGGTTTGGATTTCAGTGAGAGCACCAAATCCTTAGCACTGCTGAAAACATAACCATTTGATCTGGCATTCAACTTTTTGTCCAACAGATTACATTTCACTTTAAACTTTTTGTCCCATGTCTATGGTCCCATTTGGGAGCAGATGTTTTCAACATATTTTCTGTGTTGAAAATAGGTGAGTTCCAGCAAGGACACAAAAGAACAGATGCAGTTATGGAAGGCATCTCTGTACAGGAAGGCAGTGATGGAATGTGATGCATGCCTTCCTGGTACACAGCATAATAGGAGGAAATTAGACCTGCCAAAGAAAAGGGTCAGGCTCAGAAAATGAGCTTGACTGTTTTGGTTACCTTAGAAAGGATAAATAACTTTGAACAGACAGATATTTATGAAAGGAGAGTCTTAATGTCCAGTGTTTCTTCTAAGCCAATGCTCTCCTGCAAGACCATTATGGTCCAGTCAAATAGGAACAGAACATAGCCTGTTGCTGCCTGCACCATGTTACTCAGCCACGACAGAGTCCTGACTGTATTCCTACAGTGTACTTTGAATAGCTTTCCACCACATTATCGAGTCAATTCTTTCATATAGCTTAACAGCAGGAGATATTTTCTAATTTTGAAAAATATCCAAAGGACATGAGAGAAGGTGATCTGACAGTACTTGCTTCCTCAGAAACAGTGATCAACAGGAGATGGGCTTCTTGTCTGAGTTTGTGCTTGTGTAAGGCTTACATTGTCTAAGACAAGTGGTTTGGATCCATTTCCTCCACAATGCTTGGGAGAACAGAAGACAATATCAATACATCACCCTGCACATCTGTTTTCCTACCTGTACTGTCAGCTGACCGACTCCAAATTTAAGCTAGAAAGAAGCAAAATTTAAGATAAGTGGATTAAATGAGTCACAATCCAAACAGAAGCTAATGCCCTGAGCTTACATATCAGGGTAGATTCTGCTTTTGTTTTTTGACAGAGTCTTTGGGGAAGGTTTAGGTGAATGTGAAGAGCTGCAGCAGCAATTTCAGGAAGAGCTCATTGGAGCTGTATTTTGCTGCTATATCCATAATTGAAGTACAGAAGAAATATGCTCAGGCTGAAAAAGAATAGTTAGAAAGGAGTATAAAGCAGTGAGTTCAGTATGCCATTGCACAGACCCAAAACATTCCATCTACTCCATAAACAGGCAGCAAATGTACAGTGTCATTGATCAACAGCCAAGATATAAATCACCACTTTGATGTATGTGCCTATTGATTAAATTTATGAGATTCACTGCTAAGGTGCAACTCATTCCAGTGAAGAAGCTGATTGTTAGCCAAGTCTGCAATGTACTTATAAAGCCTTCTGCATTGGAAATATTATCAGAAAATGTGCATACACATAGTTAGAGATGATTATGTAAGAACGAATACAGTATTTTACCACATTACACTATATTTTAGAGAAAACTTTATACTCAACTTCCACCTTATAGCTGAGAACAGCATACTAGATAAGACATTTTCTTGATGAAATATAAGAAATATCTTTTGTGCTCTTATTAAACACATATTTTTCCAACAACTTTTTTTCATCCTTCAGCAAGCAACCCACATTCATAAGATCCTGCAAGTATCCATGCCATGAAACAAAATTTTGAGATCGCAAACCCTCAGCATAGGTTTCTTCATATACTTTTGGACAACTCTGATCACGTGAGAAATGTTAACAATATGGTGACACTTGGGTGAGTGAAACTGCATCCTGACATGTGAAAAGTGTTATCTGGAATAATTTTATAGCAATTCCAACATCAGCTGCATCAGCAGCAATTCTTGTACATAACTTGGAGCTGTGGTTGCCTTTCTTTTCCATGCATACAAGGTAAGTCTCAGAGAACTGTACAGTATTACTAAAAATGTCACTGCCTTGCATCAGTTTAAGCAGCCAAGTCAATGTGGTTTGTGCACGTGCATGGTGATTATATCTTACATTTTCCATCTAAGCTATTGAAGTCATGCTTACTAGGGGAAAAAAAAAAAAAAATACTATGGATTATTCTGCCTCAGGATGTGAAAACCATGTGAAAACCATGATTGATGAAATGGCTCCAAGGAATAAGCCTCAATGACATCTGCAGCACTGCTATGAGGTTACTAAAAACCACAACCTGTGAATTGAGAAAGAAACCCTTAAAAATGACTGCTGACAAACACAATGAAAGAGATTTATGCATTGCCTACTTCAGGAGTGCCCATCCCTTGTGGTGTGAATGGCTTGTCTCATTCATTATGTTACTGTGACATGAAAATGGCATTCTGCTTTTTTCCTCTAGTTTTTTTTTTCTTGTCTCCAGTGAGTGAATATCAGAGACTCCATTCCAGGGGAAATAATAAATATGAATCATGTAGCCACTGAACTTTCAGAGGTTTTTAGCCCTTTATTCACTTAATATTTCAGGGAAACAGGATGTCTTTAGCTCCCACCAAAAGGGATATCAGCTTATCAACAGTAGACTTTAGCAAGCCTATTATATGGCTGTAAAGTCAAAGCTACTTTTAAATCAAATTATCTGCATTCTTACTGCGTTTATTGCTGCCATTTTTTTACTAAATCTTTGAAAGTTGATATCTCCTGTGTTAAATATAGTCAAACAGTATTCAGTTCACAGTGGCCAGAGTCCTCTCTCAAGTGTGTTGTTATAAAATGTATTCAGGAATAGACTACAAGACCCTTGACTGCATACAGACAAGGACACAAAGGTTGTCACTGTATCACACAGTAAAAATAAATATATTAAGGACAGAAAAGGCACAGCAGGTCAAATATTTAAAAAGGAAGCAGTCTGGTTCACAGTCAAGGATTATTCTCAGAACTATACAAGCCATGTAACCAAGAGACCTGTACTGTCAAAGCATCTTACAGTCAACCCTAGCACTGACATTATGACCTCCTATTTTAATCTGGTGAATAACCATACAGCTGTGAAAGCTAAGTTGGAAATAGATATGTTTCTTACACATGTCAAGTATTCTCTGGTAGAATCTCACTATCCAGTGAAGAAGAAAGGAAGAAATTGCTGAATCTGCATATCCAGCAATTCCTAAGAGATTTACAGCTGACACTAAATGAAAAGGACCTTGTCCACCACTGAAGGCTTTTTGTGGCTAAGATCTTGGGAGGATATAGAAGCTATATGGAGGGAACAACAGTTAATGCAAAAGTGCTGTGTTGTTAATTTATGTTGAGCCAGCAGACTTCAAAACTGAGGAAATGTTATGGATCTCAACAGTGGCCAAGTTAATATATGATTCTGTAAAGTCAGTCTCTGGAGATCTTACTCTGCCATCCATCTGTGTAGTGGTCTGCACCCCTTGAAGTGTTTGCTTATAGTATCATAGAATGCTTTGGGTTGGAAGGGACCTTTAAAGGTCATCTAGTCGAACCACCCAGCAGTGAGCAGGGACATCTTTAACTAGATCCAGTTGCTTAGAGCCCTGTCCAACCTGACCTTGAACATGGGGCATCTACCTCCTCTCTGTGCAACCTGTTCCAGTGTTTCACCACCCTCATTGTAAAGAATGTCTTCCTTATATCTAGTTGAAAGCTGTCCTCTTTTCGTTTAAAACCATTACTCCTTGTCCTGTGACAAGAGGCCCTGCTAAAAAGATTGTCCCCGTCTTTCTTACAGGCCCCCTTTAAGTACTGAAAGTCTGAAATATTGAAAGGCTCCCTGAAGCCTTCTCTTCTCCAGGCTGAACACCTCCAACTCTCTCAACCTTTCTTCACAGGAGAGATGTTCCAGCCCTCTGATCATTTCTGTGGCTCTCCTCTGGACTTGCTCCAGCAGATCCATGTCTTTCTTGTGCTGAGGACTCCAGAGTTGGATATAGAACTCCAGAAGGGGTCTCACCAGAGCAGAGCAGAAGAACAAAAATCACCTCTCTTGACCTGTGGCCACACAGTCTTTGATGCAGCCCAGGATACATTTGGCCTTCTGGGCTGTGAGCACACATGTCCAGCTTTTAATCAACCCATAACCTCAAGTCCTTCTCTACAGGGCTGCTCTCAGTCCCTTCATCCTCCAACCTGTATTGATAACGCAGATTGCCCCAAATCAGGTGCAGGACCTTGCACTTGGCCTTGTTGAACCTCATGAAGTTCACACAGATCCAATCTTCAAGCTTGTTCAGGTCCCCTCAGAAAGGACAGAGAATCAAGTGGAGATTCCTGAATGACTATGGTGGCTTTTACCCTGAGCCTGAATTAGCCCAGCTATCACAGCCCTTCCTCTTCACTGCCCCCACAGAAAAGGTATCTACCCCGAGTACCTTCCAACAAGGTAATTAATTTCCAAAATTAATAGGAATTAATTAATTAATGGGATTGAATGGGCTTCCCCATGCCCATCAGCTCCATTTCACAGTCATATTCCTTGAACCACAGTTTACTGGAGAAAGCAACATAAGTCACCCCCAGCTCTGAAACTATAAATGTATTATACATGTAAGTATATATAGTATACTGTATATAATTACATAAATATCCCAGTTATAAAATTAAGGAAAACTGACAATGGAGGTGAATCCTTGCCAAGCCTTTCTTGATGGACCCTTTGTACACATACTGACTTCCTTTAACTACACAAGAAGCAACTCCTCTTGGGTTTCTTTTCATGAAAGTAAATGGTTTAAAGAGCAACTGTTCATCATTGTCATCCCCACTGGCAGTCAAAAAGCGCATAGGTCATCCTGATCACAACATTTTGAATGTGATGAGGGAAGAGGAAGACTAATATTCTACATTATTTTTCTCAAATACATAGAATTCTAAAATTTGCTTAAATGTTTACATTTGGTGCAAAAGGAAGTGATTTTCCTTTTTTTTTTTTTTCTTTTCACCCAAATGTGTAAAACAATTATGTTGCAAGGCACTCCTCCAGCCCAAGGAGTCTGGGCAGCACATCAGAACACTGCTAAGATATGTCACTCAAAGTGACATATTAACTGTGTTGTCATTCAGCAGTGAATAGGACATATAGCACTACGAGTGATATTATATCCTCTAATACCTCAAGGTCCAAAAGGTGTCCATCCACCATGAGCATTCAGGCAGGTTGATAAGTTTTGTTTAATCAGAAATTATTTCATGCTGTTGCCATCTGTCATGAGGAAATGGCCTCCACCAATGCAGTATCCAGCAGGTAGTTAATATAGAACGGGTGAATTATCTGTATTATCATTCATGTTATCATTGTTATACAGAAGACACATTTTTCTCTGTTCACACTGCTGTAACTTGCAAAACATCCAGGGCTACATTTTTAATCCTTTGCTTTATTGATCAAAAGCAAACAATTTTTCTTTCCTGTGTATGCACACAGGCTATTTATTACTGGTTCCCATGACTATCAGCAACAAAATTCTTGCTGATTCATCGGTAAGAAAGCCCCAAATAATTTGTAGTTCATACCCTCTCCTATGAGAAATGTGAATTATATGGTCAACAGAGCCTTCAGCTACTTCCATCAGTAGCTTTTTCCCAACCAATCCCTGGAATGGTTATCTACATTTTCATCACCCCAAGATGACATTAATGCCATTCAGTGCCGACTGGTCTGCCTGATAAAGCTAAGCATAAACCCAGGCTGATTCAGAATGTGACTGACAGTTTTCAGAAAAAAAGCAAAAGCCAGGAGCACATATCACCTCCTTAGAAAGAGCTGCATTTGGCTTCCAGTTAAATATATGAATTTTAAAATTGTTCTGTTTGATATGCTGCACAGTTTACATGATCTCATTATAGCTTATACCTCTTTCTCCTCATGTTCCTGAATGTCTGCAATAGTCATCTCTCAAATCACAGGATCTGGTGTCCATTTACAGAATAAAAATTGTACATTGTCAGTGAGTAGCAAGCAACACTTTCAAGGAAAACATCTTCATAAGGGAGTGGAGGAAGAAGGGCAGAACAGAAAATGAGGATGTTGCTTCAAACCTAGGATGCAAGGTAGTGGCTAACAGCTGTTGTCCCACAATACCCCATGCCTCACAAGGTGCAGCATTCTGAAGAAAATATGGTTTTCTTTATGTTGTACTGAGCAGTGGCAAACATGAATTTAAGCAGCAGATTTGTTTAGATGGTAAGGAAAATCTGGACAACTGTGAAACTAATATAGTCAACAGAGTAGCTGGTAACTTATTTCAATTTATTCAATTCTCTACTTCAGTTTGATCTTTTTTTTTTTTTTCCTCTATATTGGTGTGACAGAGATTTGTGTATTGACAGACTCAGTCACATTTTTAGACATTGTCATGAAAATTTAGGCTTCAGAGGCTAGTTACAGCTTAACAGCAAATTTGGGTCACGTTTTTTCAGTAAACATACAAATAACATGTTTTGAAACAAGGCTGTGATCCAATCAGGAGAAACTGTTGTTTGGGAAAATTCAAAGAGGGAAGATTTTCCAAAACAAGAAAAAACCTGCACATTGACAGAAATGTATTGTTTCAAAATTGCAATAACTTTCTGACACTTTCAAATGTAAAATAGTGAGCTTTTCTGAAATATTTTTATTCTTTGTATTGTTAAACTACTTTTGAAAAATAGTTTAGAAGCAACAAATATTATCCAAACTAATCTTAAATATTTTCTTTCCAGTTCCAAATTAATTATTTGAATGGTTTTAGTTCTTTCATTTTCTTAAATTTCTACTAATCCTAAAAACTTTGACTTCTCCTTTAACCCTTTTTTTCAGAGTCATCAAATTAATCATCAAATTCATTTCTTGTCCAGCTCAACCTGGCACCATAAAGACATTCAAGGTAATAGAACACTGGCCTAAACTTTTGGTGATAATAAAAGTGAAATGACTATGAAATACTGGCATTATCTTCAATTTACCACAAGAGATGAAGGGCCATTCACTCAGAACCACTGTTATAAGCTGTCTGCCAATTCAAGGTATTGTATTGTATGGTCTACACATCTCCCCCTTACCATTTGTTCATTTAATTTGAAATCCTGTGATCCTTTGCAATTCCATTTCTCTTTTCAATTACTTGACTTGTTCATTTTCCTGAGTAGCCACCTGAAATTGCACATGGACTGCCCACATACATTTAACTGTTTTTTTTCTCATTCTTTCTTTTTTCTTTTTATGCAATCTTTGTTCTTGTTTGAAAGCAAATAATTTTCATCAAATTCCAGTGTTTCCTTTATCCTGACCTTTTCTTATCTAGTTGTCCTTTTATTTACCACTTGTTTTGATTCATATAAAAATTCCCAAAACCATCTTTCTTTATGAAAAAAAAAAAAAAAAAAAAAAAAAGCACATTTGCTATTCTTGTGTTTCTGTGCCCTGTTTCTGTTAATGACAGATAATTCTCTTACCTGCTTTGTGCCATCTGTTGCTGCCTATTTGCAAGCAAAATTAAAGTAGCACTCTTCCTGTATCATCATGGACAGATCACTGAAGACAGATGCTCAGTGAACAGCAGTGGTCAGAAAAACAAATGAGATGTGAGGCTACAATAGAGAGGGACTACAGAATAACATTGTCTTGATTTCTGGATGTGCTGAAAATTTTTTGCTCACACTGGACTTTGCCAAAAGGAGCCAGACTTTGGCACCTCTGCTAATGGAACATCTTCCTGTAAACCACAGGGTGCAGCTCTGCCCACCCCCACTTGGGCAAAGAGGGAATACAAGTGTCCTTAGGAAGTAACAAATGCCCCACCTAAAATGTCCTGTCTATATGTGCAGGAAGTCCACAGACTGATTCGGGTGGCTGTTTTGAGAACTGATAGCTTTAGAAACAAAACATTGACAGAGAAATGTCTATAGCAGTATGAGGAAAAATTCTTCCCATAGAGACTAAGTGGGAATTTCTTACACAGGAGAGAGGAACTTGTTGCTGGTCTACACCTTCCCTCTGGGTAAATCTCACCTCTGAGCTGAAGTCTCCACGTGTTCTAAGAGCTGTCACTTTTCCTGTATTGGGACCATACATATTCCAGCTTCCTACAAATAGATCTACAGCTGTTCATAGCTCAGTCATCTTCCAGAGTCAGATATCATGTACTCCGGTTGTTCTGTCCTCCTGCCCAGTCTGGAAGCTATTGCAACAAAGCCAAATTTCAATGCCTGCTCTCAGCACATTTCGACTTAAAATGAGACAAACTTCTCCACCTGGCTGGCATGTGTCAAGCGAAGCATGTCATGTTTACATATGGCTTTTTGTTATAAAGTATTACCTGTGATACAGTCATAAGTTACATCCCAGTCTAAAAGAGCCTGAAGTGAGGTTAAATAATTCTTGGTTTTCTAAAAGAGCAGTGACAATATTCCCAGAAAGGAAGGGGCAAGAATCTGGCCTTCGAAAGATACTATTTTCATATTTTGTCCTACTTATTAGAAGGAGATATTCCATTGTTTAAGATAACAAGAGCAATGAACAAGTTGTACTAATAGTATGCATCATTGGCCCTGAAAGCCTTTCCAATCATACAAAGGCAGATTTGTTTGCTTAACTTGGTGTTGTTGGGGTGGGGTTTTTTGACTTTGTAAGAAAAGCAGTATTGCAAATTCTGACATTTTCTAAATATAATTAGTCATTTAGACCCAGTTATATCAACTGATTTCTCAAGTTTCTTATTTAAAATGTTGGGAGCAGGTAAGCCCAAGGCTTGAATGAAAGGGAGATGTTGCATTAGGTGTCCATCTGCACCAGGTCTTCAAACAGATTCACCTTCCCAGACTCCTTTGCAGACTATTAACACTTTCCTTAGGCATGACAGAGTAAATTGACACTAACTACTAGGTTCCTTCCTCATACAGATAGTCAGCTAGGGCCAAAGAAAGGGCAGGCTGAGGATCATGAATAGTGTCTTGTGATTTGAATTAGCAGTTAATTACTGTGCACTTGTGGGAAGATGACAGGGGCTTGGTCGGGCTGCTAGTAAAAAAGAAACTGCAGATGTCAGATACCTGGCTGTAACTGAACCAGGTCTCTAAGATTTGATGGTGGCATGATGGTTTCCCTCCTCTTTTCCTGTCAGGGGAGAGGTCATCAGCAAAGCACAGAGAAAGGTGGCTAGCTGGAAGATGCCATGCTATATAAAAGGTGTTTCTACTGCAAAGCTTGAAACACTTAAAACACTTTGCAGCACCAGTGCATAACAATGTAAATGCAACTCTGCAAAACACAGTAGCTTACAGCAAAGTATCTCCCCCTGCCAAAGTTTCTGTGAAAATCTTGGTATACAGGTGTATTTTGATCTCTTATTTACAATGTGAAATTGAACACAGATCCTAAGTGAATTCAGTTAATTAAATGTTAATGAATAAACTGTTAACCAATATTCCATCATAAATGGTGGGCCCATATTTCTTCCAGCCAGCACATAAGGATGAATGTGAATGAATGATCTATCTCCTTATATATGACTAAACCTAAAGCAATTTTATCAGCTTAGTATTACACAAGTCCTTTGGGACCAGTTGCTCCCTGCAAATCAGGAATCTGAAAGCTCTAAAATCCAGGCTTGTAAAATATAAAAATTTTTACAACCTGAAATGTTTAACAGTTTTATGAAATGAGCAGCAATTGCAGACTGATTTGTTGTTTTAATGTCTGATTCATGAGATCCTGCTATTCACAGCAGAGTATATCAAGGATCTTTTAGTTCAGAGAATTGCAGAAGCTAGAGACTGGAGAAAATCAAGGGCAAGGGCAATCAGTGAGGGGAGGGGTATGGCATTATATCATTCCCTGAAATATTACATTTGTTATGCGTAGCCCAGCTCAGCAAGGGCAGCTTTGCCAGTGTAGTTTCTGTGCCTTTCATTCTTAAATGGATGTTTCAGTGCACTTTACAAGCAGTAAGTTTGATCTTGTTACTCTCTTCCTTATTTTAAACCAGAGAAACTAAGGCACATAAGAATTAGGAAGTTTATTTTCAAATGTGTTGAGCACACCTGCTCCACATAAAGCTATTGGGGCCTCTGCAAATCTCACTGTAATTGGTAAGTCTGAAGTGATAACTGCCTCCCATGTTGGCAAGAGGAAGAGAAGATGGAGCTCTTGTCCCCTAATTTTTGCTTTAACCAGCAGTTCTCACCCTTATAATGACAGCTCTTTTTATTTTGCAGAAAAAAAATGGAAACATTTGGCTTGTGATACCAAGTTAATAAATGATTCAGGTCCTCTTTGATCACCTCCCTAGCTCTCCTTTGGCAGGAAAAGGGAAACATTCTTCACAACAGTACTTCCATGAGATGGGCTTGAAGAGCACACATTTATTAGGGACAGTCTCTAAAATCGTTAGCCAGATAACATTACATTGTGCCCCCATTATATCTGCCTCATCTACTTTTTTGTCTTGTCTGTCAGCAATTAACAGCTAATCCAAGTGTATTTTCTCCAACTCAATTCACAGTAAAATAGGTCTTTAAACATCTACAAAGGAAGCATGCAAGGTGTTCAAGTATTAGGGTGATAAATGTAGCACAAATTAATTAGAAGATTATTTTGCAGCTACGGGGCCATCCCTGACCCCTACCACTGACATGGACTCCTCCTTCTGAGAAGTTTGACTGGAAAAAGTGAGGATTTGCAAAGTTTTTGTGGCATGAACCCATGCAGAACTTCTATTGATTTTGATGTGGCTGAACAGCAAGCAAAGCTGGCTGTAAGAGTGTAAGGTAAAAGTCAGTCATAAAGGACTGGTGTTTAGGGAACATATAAATTAGTTAAAGTCAAAATAATGACAAAGAGTAATGGAATAGAATATCAGCCAATATTCTGTAGGAATCACTGCAGCAGGAGCATTCGCATGAACTAGTATTTTATAACACAAGTTTGAATATCTGAAAATAATGAGCCATCATAACTGATCCCAACTGTAATGAAAACATCAGTTAGTGTTTCTATTCCAGTCCTATTTGGCAATGGTCTAAATTTGGGAGTAATAAAAAGAAGCCTTAACATTAAATAGAAAGTGCTGAACAGCTGATGACCCATGGGCAAAGCCATATCCATGGCTTCTGTATTTGAATTTGGTCTGATTGTGCTTTTGAAGCTCCCATTGCCGTAGATGGGATCACATTCAGAAGTCCCTGAGACTGAAACCTGAGGACTTGAATCTGGATCTGAGGAAGAAATAGATCCTAATAAGAGTGGGGAAGAATCCAGTCCTTGCCAATGAGAAAAGCTGTTGCCAGATTTGAGCTGGAAGAGAACAAGAATGATGATGCCAGACTGAGGAAGATGCAGAGCCATAACTAATCTTCAGTGGAATATTTCTGATCTGCTAAAGGAAAGTTAAGGAGTCTAGTACAAACTTTGCAGGATTGGACTGGTATGCGGATGTAAATCTCTGCAATAGCATTTAAGAAATAAAATACTGTTTTTTTTCTTTTCTGGAAGGATCTCACTTTCCAGGTATAGAGACAAATTATTCTAATTTGGGTGCAAATGTGCCTACAGATAATAACATGAGGTATTTTTTTTCTATCAACTACTAGCTGGGGAAAAAAAAAAAAAGTTGGCTTTGGCAAGGAATGAGGACACTGTAGAAAAACTGGCTATAGAAAATTAACTCAAAATGAGTGATCTGGAATTAATTTGGTCTAAGCAAAATGAAATAATAAAGGTGAATCTGTAACTGAGATTCTTCAGTTCAAAAGAGGAAACTTTGATAAAGAAAAGAAATGTAAAGTTAACTGGATGAGAAATCGGGAGTTGAATAGAGAGGGCACCCTGAATTTTATTAGGATAGTTACATGTATAAAAAGCTATCCAAAACCCGATCCTTAAACAAGAAAAAATGTAGTGAACAGTTTCAGACTTGTGTGTATCAAAAGGATGTCAATAAGAACAACAACAACAAAAAATCTAAATTAAAAAAAAAAAAAAGACACAAAACCATAAATAAATAAATAATACAATTATCAAAGAAAGTTATATATTGCAAAACTGGAAACAGGGCCATAAATTGAGAATTTCCAGAAAGATGAGTTATAGACATATCAAAGCATACTAAAACAGCAAAGTAAAGCACGCCTTAATAAAAAGCAAGTGCAATCGCCCAAAGACAATACTTAGACAAAGTATTTCTAGTAGACATGTGAAAGATTAAAATATTTTACTATATATTGATAAAACCTTAACCATCATTTTGCACAAATCTCTGGTTCCTAACAGAAAACAATTTCATACCAGTTAAGCAAATATAAAGTTGGATTTGTTTAGTAAACCAAAGGTTCAGTGAGAATCCAAGAGCATCCTGTGAGCTTATCTGAAGAACAAACTTGAATTAAAAAAAAAGGGAGAAGACTTGTCAAGGGGATAAACACTGCCCAGAAATAAATTTATGCTGGAAATGTGGGGACGTTTTCTAGTCATAATCAGAAAAGTAACATCTTTCCTGCAGGAGAACTGAGGCATAAAAGCTGATGTTTATAACAGTGATTATATCACTTCTAATATTAAAAAGGGGAAATCATAAGATAAGATGAAGAAACATCCACTAAGTTCTCTGTTGTTGAATGTCTTGCTCCTGATACTATATAGTTTTGCTGTAATTCTACTTTGCACTTATATTTATCAATTATTCAACATGGGACAAACTGAGGAAAAGACCTGCCACTTTAATACACTGCATAACTAGCCTATAAATATATTTCTTTGACATAGTAAGGCCGAGAACTTCTCAAGGGTCAGAACAATAGGCATTTATGAAGATAATGAGCACAGTCAGTGTTGCTGTAGAAAAACAAGGGAGCAGGAAAAGAAATATGAAAAAAAGGGCTTTGAGAAAAGTAAGTAGATTGAATACCAACCTTCTTGCTTAGGTTCACAAGCCAGCTACTAATTGCTCATTATAGCAAGATAGTTCATTATCTAGCATTTCCTGAATCTTCTTCAGAAGCAGCTAGCCCAACTCAATTTCTAGCCAAAAGATACCACTTTTAGATGATTCAATGAAGTGACTCAGTAGAGCACATTTTACACAGTTTCTTCATCATCTTTGTTTAGCGGGAGAAGAGCTGAGGCTTTCTGTGTATCAGTTGCATAATTACAGAATAGTAAGGTACTCTGGTAGTTCTGGCAACTGGTACTGAAGACAATTGAGAAATAGTGACAAACAAATAAAACTGAAGACTGGTTTTCCTGGGGGTTTACTGTGTTGCGGTTTTTTTATTATTTATTTATTTCATTATTTGTGCATGCAGGGATCTTGCCGTGATGCAAAAGACTTAATGCACCATGGTGCACAGGTACAATTATTAGTAGCTGTGCAAGACATAGAGCAGTGGAGAATGAGTGTGATATAGCTTCAGGTGAAAAATTCACGTGTCTGCAGAGAAAAATTCTTAAAAATCAATCATGAACATTGTTTTTTTCTCCCCATATGCTTCTAGAATTGCAACGGTGGGCAGAAAGTAAGAGTTAATCACTCACCAAATAGTACAAAGGTAACCTTAACACCTATGACTAAGAAGATCATAGATAATGCACAAAATAATTCAGAATGGTAGGAGTAGGGAAAAATAGAATGATTTTCAGTGTAACTTCAGCAATAGCCTTTGTGTTTTAACATCTTAGACTTCAAAATGGGTCACTACTTAAGTTTTAATGCATTTTTCTACAGTTAAATTCAAGGCATGAGCTTTCCCTTGACTTGACAATGTACTCAAAAAAGAGATCATATAATGCTTAACTGAGATACTAAGAGCATACATTTCTTCTTAAAAATAAAGCACAAATATCTGCATTTAAAGGCATTTTTTCAGAAACAACTGATTTAAATGAGACTGGAAACAACAACAGAAAAAAAAAAAAAACACTGATGAGGTGGTCTAAGATAATTTTCAGAGGAAATACTATATGTTGAATAATACTGAAAAGAAGTTAGAAGTAAAAAAGACTTCAGTAAGTTATTGGCTCATTTTCTACTCTGTGAAAAATAGATAAAACACAGTCTGGAAATGATAACTAAGTCTAAATGATGTTCTTTCTGTGTGTGCATTGAAACAATTCATTATTCATATAAAACGGTAGGAGAAAAACCTGTCACTCATGCAGACTGTGTAAGAGCAAAATATCTGCTCACAAATAATAGGAGGCATTATGATTAACAATTCACAGAGAAACCTAGAGAAGGCCAAATGTAAAGCTCCTGTGAGCATGGCTTCAAAGACCAATGTAATTGTTTTTGAAACAACCAGAGTACACTGTAGGATATTTAGGTGAGTGCATCTATTGCTATTGAGATTCCAAAAATGTTAAGTATTTCTGTAAGCCATATTTTTATGGGAGAACTGTCATATGTCTTATCCTCCCCACTATTTATCATAGCTTAGACAAATCTGTGGGTCGAGAAAAGGTTTTAATGTATTTGAGTTGTTTGTAATGAATTCTTGGTGACATTTTTTTCTCCTTCTATAAATATCTGCATCCTTTTTTTCCAAACCTACTGAACTAGGAAAAAGTTAGAACACCAGTTTTATTCTTCCCTTTAACTGCTATGTTTCTGATCGTTCATGCAGCCTTAGTCCTGCTGGCAACCCTTGTCTCTAAGAATATCTCCAGTTCTTTCTTTCTTCCCCGAGATGAAAGTGACATTTCTTTTGGGTATACAAACCAGGAAATGATCATGTGGTGATTGTAGTGGACCATAAAAATATACTACATAGATTGCTTTTGAGAGCTGCTTGAGAGATGTTGTCTTAAATTATTACTTTTACACAACAATGACAATAATGCATGCATAGAAAGAAACTTCAAAGCTTTGGGTTATGAACAGAAAAAATATATATTAAACATACCCCTAAATATATAACAAATATAATACCATAATAAAATGTCTCGACTCATTTGGAAATGGTATTCTTTAAGGGATAATTTTTTCTGTACAGTTTGGCAAAAAGAAAAGGTGTGAATCAAGCTTTTTTTTTCCTTTTTTGACAAAAAGAATTTCTGCTGAAAATTTCTTTAGCCAGCCCTGATAGCTAATGCAAGGAGATTTCAAGATGCAGGCAGTGGTTTTCAGACTGACAGAAGCAATTGGCTGGATCAAGAAGAAATCTAAATGATATCTATTTGAGGAAAATTAAGAGAGCGCTGATTAAATTGTTTCAACAAATTAGATGGATTGTGATGATAATTTTATATTTTGAGAACAAAATGCAAGACAGCAAGAACATAAAAAAAGCTTATCCAAGAGAAGTTAACATATAAATCTGCTATAGATGTAACACAGTTCCTATGGGATTCCAGTGGGAGTTGAACAAAATAAAGCAAAGGTTACAATCAGAACAGCAACTTCCATTATTATGGAAGAATTAAAAAGAAAAAGCTTAAGGCCAGCATTCAATATCATTGCCAAGGATATTTTAAAAGAGGTTGATGGCACTGAAGTTTTTAGTATAATTCTCTGAAAAAATCAAGTGGTAGGCACTGCTCCAGAAAATGAACCTGCACAAATGCAAGACACTCTCAGCAATAGACGTGCTCCATGTGATGATGTCACCCCAGTTGTAGGATGAGCCTTACACAAGGCCCACAAGCCGTTACACACACAAAATAGTTTCCCATGTCTCACTTCTTTGCAGCTCATGCTTTGCTCTAGCAGCTTCTTTCCATCCCCATTTCAGATTCATTACTTGGCTCCCTGTTGTAGCACAGAAAATGCAAATTGCCATTATTAATAAGAAAGAATAGACCTCAGGACTGAGATGATATTGGTTTGAACTGGGTTTAACTTGTTTAAGCTGTGATAGAATTATCCAGCAGCTAGGTAACAGTTCCCTAAACTGGTTTTATCTTTCATTTCATATTGTGCAATGGTGTGGTTAACACTTATTGTTAATAGCCATAGCCAGTAGCTATGTCCTGTGGCATAAATTCTAGAATAAAATGTTCCATGGAAGAACACCAATACAGGCAGATATCGAAGGTCCCCTACAGTGACCACAAATTACAGAGGGTAGCTATTGGTCACTACAGGAGTGCAACCCTGAAAATCAAGGGCAATAAGACAATGGAAAAAAAATAGAGCTGTAAGTAATGAAAAGAAAGAGGATACATGCACTTTGCATCAGCAAACAAGAGAAAAATAACCCCAAAGAGACTGCAGGGCCAAGGACAAAGAGATCCCTGTAACTGGTATCAAACCCCTTCTGGCAAAGCACCCAGGGCACCAAAGACTCTCAATACTCTCACACTTCCTTCTGGAGGGACACTGAAGCTGTGACCTGATGATTCATGAGAACCTCTGCATGAGTGACCGTAATACCAGTGAAACAAGAAGGTAGCCAAGAGGAAATTTTGCCTTTGCAGGTTTTTGGTGTTTTTAAACTAACATTTTATCTGTGTTGTTAATGAGGGTTGTTCACCCACCCCTTGTTTGTTTGGACTATGAGTCTTATTATTGTGCCTGGACTAATAATAACTGTTGTAGTTGATTAGCCTGTCAAGACTTTAACGAGACTAACAATAAATTCTTCTGTCTACATGTCAGTATGCTCCCTTTCTGCCCATAACAAGATTTTGAGAGTACTACAAATTAATGTATAGATCAGGTTTATCATACAATGAAAGCTTACTAATGGAATTTATCTTCTCTAATGGCAGTGTAGGTGTCTGCAATGAGTCTGATCCTCTTAGAGTAACAGAGTTCAGAATCTGATTCATCCAGAAAACACAGGCATTGACTTTAGGATAAGATGCATTGCATTAGAGACATTACTGACTATAAAAAACAGATCTCCATTGAGTATTAAGTAGTAAGACTGGCTTTAAGTCCCCGAACTGGAGATGCTCACTTTTAGTCATGAGAACAGAAACCATACTAACTCTGTTGGTCCATGTCCACAACTCAGCAAAGACATACTTGCATGACATGCTTCATCTGGCTAATGGAGAAAGAAAATCAGCAATAACTGCTTGCAGTCACTATAGTGGTGGAATGTGTATGAGGACTATTTCCATTGGGGTATGTCTTTGTTGCCCCTGTAGGAATAGGTTGAGGTGCTGTTAACCCCTATAGTAGTTACCACTGGATGAAGAAATGACATTTTCCATAAACAGAGTTGGATGTCTTTAAGGGAAATGAGAAGCTCAATCATTCCTTTCTTTGGAACAAAATAAAAAATCAGAAGAGTGAAGGATGGAAATTAATTGTGGAAACAAATTTTAAGAGGCAAAAAATATACATTATGTTTGAACATTAACGTTTTAGACAGCCCTCCTAAAGACTAAGAGAGCTTCTTTGTCATTGGTTTGTGAAAATAGACCATTTTGTTCATATGCATCAGTAGAAATGCATGTGAAACTGCAAATCACTCAAGTCTTCTTCCATTAAACTTCTGGACACTACCCACAAGACAACAGTGAATACTGCTGTGATTAAAGGCTTGACATATGCTTGTGTGTGGGTTGCTGATATAGTATCTAATGAGTTGGTGTCCCTCCCAGCTGGTAAAGTAGCCATGCTTCTAACAAACTCTTCACAAAATATTACTATTGAATTATTGAAAGGGAAGAATATATTTCTGAAAAGGATAAAAGGGGTGGGATTTTTTTGCAACTCCACATGTTTGGTATGCAATACTGAATATTATTGATTCCTGTCTGCACCAAAAAGAGTCAAATAGAAATCGCATTATAAGACTTGGGTTCCTTTCTCAGAATTGTATTATCTCCTTTGGAGAAAACAGTCCCTGTATATGAATTTTATCAAATAGGGAACAGACTCTGAAACCACACATAAGGTGCACGGGAGTCTATCATTCTGTCTTGTAGCCTTACATTTCCTGTCCATGGGGCCATGCCAAACCAAATGACTCTATTTCAGAAAGTGCAATATCAAAGCTCATCAGCATTGTCCTGCCATTATCTGTCCTCTCACTACTCTTCCATAGAGGAACTGGAAACTCTTATTTATTGAGATTTTAAAAAATTACAAGATCTTTAAGAAGTCCTATCTAAATTGTTCAGATTTTATTTTCTTTCCTTTTTGGAAAGCACAGAAGAGGGAATAGGTGGAGGGCTTTTAGCCTTTCCTGCACTGTTTCATGTTTCATTCAAGGATGGCATTTACTTTAGCTGAGCCAGCACTTCTCTTTTCTTTCTCCAGCTTCATTTTACCCTGACTGTTTGACTGCAAAAATTTAATAGGGTTTTTCATAACTTTGTTAACCCACATTAGTTCCTTTTGTCATTTTTGATGTCTGGATTCCACTGTAATGAACACAGAGGATATTGTGCTGCTTATATCTGCTTTGAATACCTCTCATTCCTCCACTGCACGTTTCCTGAACAGTCCGTGATTCTAATCAGTATTCAGCAGCTCCTTTAGCTTTTTCTCAAAGATTTTGATGTTCAGGCCCCAGGTCTTCCATGATGCCACTTTATGAATACCTTTTCATGGTTATTTTATTCAGTGGGTACTGTGGTGGATTAGCTTTTATTCTTTTACCACGATGCATGAACATCATTTGCTCTGTTTATGTGTAAGCAGAGATAAATTGAAGTCAGACACAGTAACAGAGTAAAAGAAAACACAGGAAGGAATTCAATAGGATAAAAGTCTAAACAAAGAAACATTAAAGAGATGGGTTTTGAAACAAGAGTTGTCAACCATTTCCATACCCAGGCCTGATTATCAAAACTATAGTTATCCAAGAAGTTGACTGAATGAGCAGGAAAGGCTTTTATATCAGAAAATAGGCCAGAAAAGTACAAACCGCAAGAGATTAAAATTATTCCAGTCAACTTTTCCTCCACAAACTAATTTTTAACAAATCAAACAGAAGAAAATTTTCACACCTACTTCTTGCCCCAAAGTCATTAGCTGCAAATTCCCTACTATTGACTTCTGAAATTTCAGGACTATTGGAATTGTTTCATAAGTTTGGTATCTTCAAAAGAAAATAAATAAATTGAAAATAATTACATCTTTTATAATGTTCTCCCACTTTTTCCATGGGGATCATTTAAAGTCCAACAAGTTCTGATAAAAATCTCCAGGATAAATCTCTGGTTTCAAAGAAAAGCTCTAAAACTTGATCATTTGTTATTCTGTACACATTGGTACATGCATCGTAGAACCATAGAATGGTACGGGTGGGAAGGGACCTCTGGAGATCGTCGAGTCCAACCCCTCTTGCCAGCACAAGAACACCTAGGGCATGACACACAGGAACATATCCAAGCGGGTCTTGAAAGTCGCTAGAGGAGAATCCACAACCTCTTTGGGCAGCCTGTACCAGTGCTCTGTCATTTTCACAGTAAAGAAGTTTTTCCTCATGTTGAGGTGGAACTTCCTGTGTTTCAGCTTGCTACCATTACCTCTTGTCCTATCACATGGAACCACTGAAAAGACACTGGCCCCTTCTACTTGACACCTACCCTTCAGATATTTGTAAATAAGATCCCCTCTCGGTTTTCTCTTTTCCAGACTAAACAGCCCCAGCTCTCAGCCTTTCCTCATAAGAGATGTTCCAGTCCCTTCATCATGTTCGTAGCTCTCCGTTGGACTCTCTCTAGTATTTCCCTGTCCCTCTTAACTGGGGATACCAGAATTGAACACAATACTCCAGATGTGGTCTCACCAGTGCAGAGTAGAGGAGGAGAAGAACCTTCCTTGACCTGCTGGACACTTTTCTTTATGCACTCCATGCATGTTGATATCCAAGTGGGCACAGAGCACTTATTGAAATTTCAGTCTCTATCTCTTTTGTTTATCCTAAGCTTTATGAATATTAGCCTTTTGTTTCATGAGAAGGAGTTCCAAGGAAAAGACCTAAATCCTTGAATTAGACATAAATCTTGTCCTCTTGGTTGATAGCTTCATTATTTCAGTGACACAGCATTGTCTTCAATGAATATACTCTCAGATATGGCTCTAGCCACCTGACTAAAGCCTTTCAGTAGCAGTACTTCTTCAGCATAATATCAGTACCAACTCAGAGGACCAGTCATACCATAATGCAGTCCTCAAAGCCACAAACTTTTCCTCTCAGAGTCACAGAATCATACAGAATTTCCTAGATTGGAAAAGATCTTTAAGATCTTCTAATCCAATCATTAACCTAACACTGAGAAGACCTTGACTAAACCACATCCCTCAGCACTACATCTATGTGACTCTTAAATACCTCCAGGGATGGGGACTTGACCATTTCCCTGAACAAGCTGTTCCAGTACCTGATAACCCATTTGGCAAAGAAATTTTTCCTCATATCTAATCTAAACTTCCCTTGGTGCAATTTAAGGCCATTTTCTCTTGTTTTCCTCTGTTTTGAAGTCAAGAAGATTGCCTAGTAGCAAGACCATACCAGCAGTGAATCAGCAGGAGAGTGTCAGTTTTGTTAGATTACTGTTATAGAGTAAAGCCTAAGATTGTTGTTTCCATTCTATATTTTTAAAGTAAGTGATGACTCTGTTCAGATTTTTTTTTGCTGAAAGACTATCTCAAGGGAGAGAACATTCCTTTTAAACCAGAAAGGCATATGATATAAAACATCCATTAAAATATTCCAGCTTTGATGCTATTTTTCTTTTTCTTCATCTTTCTTTTGATAAAAGTTTCAGTGTTTTCAAAAACCAACAAAGTTTTCAGTTTTCACAGAAAATAAGATTTTTTAAAAGTGAAATGAGAGAAAAAAATATATTATTTCTATGAAAAAAAAAGTGTTTCTCTAGAAGAGTCCTAAAAGGGGCAGTTCATTCTGCAGAAAAGCACACACAATGCCTGTCTGAACAGAATAGAGTATCATTTTCCCTTGGAGACTTACATTATGTTGAATTTTCAGGCTGTACTCCATGGTGGCCTTATACAGCAGCCAGATGCCACTGCATTTAAAAGGGAGAAAATTGAAAGTCATTTTCACTATTTTTTTTTCCAAGTTGAAGATTTTTCTGTGATGGAAACAGTCCGTTGTAACTAACCCACTGCAAACCATCTTTTAAGAATTAGAGTTTAATTAAAACACGTACAAGAACTATCTGTGTTAACCTCTAAATATAGAGTCAACCCTTTGAAATTATTTTACTCAGTCCTTTACAGAGACCAGTTTCATCACAGAAGGCAAAATATCTAGCAGCACACCAATGAGATGCTAAGTACTTCCTTTGAAATGGATCTTCATAGAATCATAGAACCATAGAATGGTTTGGGTTGGAAGGGACCTTAAAGATCATCTAGTTCCAAAGCCCCTGCCAATGGCAGGGACACCTCCCACTAGACCAAATTGCTCAAAATCCTATCCAACCTGGCCTTGAACACTTCCAGGGAGGGGGCATCAAAAGCGTCTCCAGGCAACCTGTTCCAGTACCTCACCACTCTCACAGTGAAGAGTTTCTTCCTTGCATCTAATCTAAATCTACCCTCTTTCAGTTTAAAGCCATTACCCCTTGTCCTATCACCATATGCCCTGCTAAAAAGTACCTTTCCAGCTTTCCTGTAGGTCCTCTTTGGGTACTGAAAGCCTCCTAGGAGCCTTCTCTTCTGAACAACTCCAACTCTCTCACCCTTTTTTCATAAAAGAGGTACTCCATCCCT
>JANIJG010012994.1:44870-121683 GCA_024611175.1 Megaceryle torquata | reverse complement strand
AAAATAAGGGTTTGCTATAACATATATAGTTTAGGCTACGTCTAAAAGGTAATAGGAAACTAAATAATACATGCTTCTTTTTACTCTTTCTTGAAGTCAAGTCCAATACTGTATGCAATGCTGCATAGGGGTACTTTTCTTTAGACCCTACTGTCACAAAATGTTAAAAAAATAAAAAATAATAAAAAAAAAAAACCAAACTTCTTTGCATTATCTATGGTGGACCTGTGGAGTTTACAGCTGCTAGATGTCACTGAGTCAGCGGACTTTTAAAATTAATGTATCATTTTATGACCACTAATAATTTCTGTAGCTATGCAAGACAGAACAATTAATTCAGCATAAAAATTGAATTTTTCAGAAAAGAAACTAAGTGGATTTTGAGTATGGGGTCAGAAAGGAATTTCTTCTCAGTTTCAGCTATTCATTTCTGGCAGATGGGCTTGGGGATATTTCAGTTTTCCCTGACTGTAGGGATTCTAGCTGTTGCTATACCAGGACAGGAGATCAGATAAGGATTGAGGCTCCAGTGCAATATCCTTCCACACGGAATATGAGTGTTCCTTTTTACTCCATATGTGAGTACTAAAATAAGCAAAGAAAATTATAAGAACTGACATAACCCTAAGAAAACTCAGGCCTGGGTTAACAGAAAAACAGGAAAGATAGTCTCTAAAATTCAAGTAGTTATTTGTATAATATTTTCATCAGTAATATATAAAATCATACAAGCTATAACCTTTCTCTCCAGCCTACACAAAAAACAGTTTGACCATTCTAGATAAAGAGGGGAGTTAGAAAGCTTGTGTAACTCATTCAGAACGAGTTAATATGGAACTTGCACATTATATGTATATTTCTTCATTTATACTAAGTAGGGACACATGAGATGTGCAGTTGGACAGGAATGAAGGAGGAAGAAACAAGATGCATAAATTGCTTACATTTTACACTTCCAGGTATCTACACTTTTAAAGTCCACTACTGGGACTTTAAGTGTCTGTAGCTGTATCTCAAACCACCATACATATCTACAACTATCATACTTAACTTTAGACTTCACTTTGAAATACATAAAATCACAAAGACAACAACTAGAGGGCACATACAACTTTCTCTGAAAAATCAAGCTTTGGATGTTCAGGATGCTTCTCAATGTGTTCATAGAAAAGTATAAGAAGTTTAGAAGGTAAGTCACAAGTAATGTACTTAACAGCATTCTTTCCCATTTCCAAAGAACATGAATATATCAGACCCCTACTGCAAAGCACAGTTTATGTTGGGCTCGTCAGGAAACATTTTGTAATGTTTTTGTCTGGCAGGGCATCTAAGACAGTGTGGAGAACTATATAAATTCAGACCCATCAAAATCCCAAAATCAAAATGCATAACCTATCAGACACTAAGCTTGTTTTCATTACAGCAAGTCTGCTGTGATACAAGTCCTAATATTTTGAGACATGTGCTTGTATTTTAACAAGTGATTTAACGCATTTTCAAACTGGAGCCATGGGTAGATTGCTTGCAGTACAGCTGTCCATCTGGAAATTTCAGATTTTGTTTATCTGTTTTCATGTGAATTTTGACACATCAAATACTTGGGGTTGCAGAAAATGTCAATGTGCATTTTGACTACACACTCTCTAGGTAAACACTTGTCAAATGAGGAATACTGAAATCAAAACAAGCTTGTGTGTGTGTCATTCCATAAGTTACAGTCTTTCTGGCTACTGGAACAGATTTTAGTTACTTCTCCAGTACTGTTCAATAAGAAAGGCAGCACTCAGAAGACTGCCGACCCTATACCATGAAGAGCCGCATTTCGAACAGCATTATATGTGTATAACAATTGTAATCTCTCTAACCTATCAAAAACTAGAAGCAGCAACTGTTGAGGACTCTTCATTGATAGTCATCACATTGGGGATGAGAGTAGACCACGCTCACTGTGTAAGCAAAGGGTTTGAAAAGAGATATATTTTGGTTGGATACTGGAAAATTTAGAAGAAATGAACTTGTTCTAGCTGGTGGTGCGGGCTAAGAAAGCCTTTAGGCATCTGTAGACACTGGGTTTGGCTTAGAAGTCACGGTTCAAGTTGTGAAGAGTGAGTTTTCATTAAATATCCACACAAACAATTGGAAATCCCTTGTGACCAGCTGTTCCCACCATCTTAGATTTACACAAGACATACTAAATAACCAAATAGGAATTTAAAAACAACCAAAAGCCAGAACAGTAGGAGAAGTTTTGGATCCCAACCTGCCTGAACTTGGAAAGGCTTCACACACTCTACTTTTCAGCTTGAGCCCATCTGCAGTTTTAAGTGTGCTTGTCAATGTAAATTACACTTTTACAAGTAAAAATAAAAAATTATTTAACCACTAACTCTTGAAGTGTTATCTTAACAGCTGGGTAAAACATTTGCACTGAAATTCACACCCGTTCAAATGGGCCCTGCATTCCAGGCTACACAGGTTTATGAACCCCCACCCATCCAAATGAAATCTGTGATGCAGTTGTCCATAAACACAACTAGTTCCAAAATCTCTCTCCTCAGCCAACCTCTCTTACTCAATATATGCTTCAAATTCCTCTTCTTCTGCCTTCTCTAATCCTCTCAAGCAGTTCACACTTCCCAAAGTCAACTAATGCAAATGGAGACCTGAAATGTAGTTGAGATGGAGGACAAGATAACACTGTTAGTCTGATACCCTTCCAAGCCCTGAAAACCAAGCCTAAAGGCTCATATATGTTACAGAAACTAGAGATTTTCAAGATTAAGACAACCCTAACCAACAGCCTACATCAACCATAGATAAGTAAAGAAAGGCCTTCATAAGTATTTGCACATATTGATTTTTCAGGGACATAAAATGTATGCACCACAAATCTCTGAAAACCTTGCAAAACATATCACACCACGATAAGCAGCCATCAGAAAATGACCAGGACAGTTAAAGGAATCACCAGGAAACCAAGTTAAAGAAATACTCAGTAGATTATTAGCTGGGTGATAGCAGAGAAGAACATAAAAGCCATGAGAATATTTACATGTTACATCTGAATATTTTTTCATCAAGATGGTTTGTCTCTTCGATTTTATTTTAAAATGTATATAAATTTAATAACTCTATGTTAAAGAGAGGATTCATAAAAGACAATTATATGAAATTAAGTACTTTGGTGCATAAGATGTTTAAGCAGAAACAATATTTTCTTTACATTACATTTGAATTTTTCATTACAGTGGGATAAACAAAAAATTTTCACTTTGAGTCAATCTGAAATACTTTTTAAATTTTCTAGTCCAGCATGTCTAGTGAAAAAAATAATTATTCACAAAGATTTAATGACAAAGTTTTCACAGGAAAGAAGTGCCTGGAGGTTTCTATGAAGTACAAATAAAGTTTTATTTATATAAATTCACATGAAAATTCAGTAAGTGACTAAGTACAAGCAGACGCATAGAAGAAAAGAACCAACTCTAACTACTGACTTTCCATGTTTTAGGAGGTGTTATTCTCCCTATATGGGGACATTCACACATATATGCCAGCTCATATATATCCCATATCATATTGTATGTGCATATCAGGTTGCCTATATGTCCTATAGCCTATGCATCACAGTACGACCGTACATGAACCCTCTTTGGTCCTATCAGGATCAGGTCACAAAGGAATGAAAGTGTTAATAAAGTTATCAATTTGATGTTAAGTTTTAGTACCAAAAGTCCTGCCAGAAATTATGCTGTGAATTCTACCCCATACAAATGTATGTCAAAAAGGCTAGAAGTAGCCACTAGAACAGGTATTCCTATGCATTAAACTTCATCCTCAAGCACACTGTGCAATCTGTTTTAGTGGGAGATGCATATCAGCTACTACGCAATGAGGCAGAAATACTAAAGCTATAGATCACAAAGCATAAAGAAGACATTTGTTTTCTACTTCAAGATATACAACAGCTGTGTTTATTCAGAGATTTTTTTTAACAGATAGGAAATAAGACATACATTCTTCTATATGAGGAGTAAGAATGCTTTTACATTCATTTTCTGAAGCCATTAGTTTCTGATTTAGACACTGTCAAGAGGGTGTTTAGAACAACTGCTGAAAGACATTAATCTGTGACAGCAATTGGCAAAACCAGATTTCTTGGTTGAACCTTTAGAAACATTTCTAAGCACTTTGGCACCCAATTTGCACCTATTGAAAAGCCACCTGCATTTCTAATAGCTTTTTCACAGGCCAGAGTTATCTTACTGTAGATGAAGAGCTCCCCTTCCAAGATGTTTTGGTAGTTCCACACAGTTCTAGCAAGTCTAAGCAGCCATGGATGCATTCTAACAAATCCTCTGAGGATTTCCCTTATGCAGACAGCAAGTCACAGAGCTCCTTTTGTAACTAATGCTCCATCTGACATGATGGCTAAGGGATGGCATTCCTCATACACTGCAAGAGTTTATTGGTGCACAGCCAAGCATAAATTAGACATTTTTAATCTTGTTTTATATTATATTGCCACCCACCAATGCCAATTTTCAGCCTTCTCTTAGTCTGTGAGCTTCTACTTTTATTTTGTTGTTCACTGTAACCTGATGGCAGGCACAATTTACTTAAGAGAATAATCTCTTTCCTGTCTAATGGTTGGCACTGAGAAGGACTTTTAAAGTTCTGGAAACTCTTCATAACTCTTCATAAAGTCTTCTTCATAAAGCTGATGAGCTTCTCAGCATTCTACAGACATTTTTGTAAAATTACCTAGGCAAGAGTGATCCTAGCCAAAACCAAGATTTATTAAAAACAGAGAAAAAGGAATTCAGAGGAAGTTTCCTGAATAGCAGTGAACTTAACACTCTAGTGAACCAGGATTTCTATGATGGCATAGAGTATTGGTGGGGTCAGACAGATAACTTCAGGTAGTTCCCAAAATAAGGGCACCTAATACATATGTCATACTGTTCATGTTTCATCCTCACTTGAATACACATTCAAGTATATAGATTCCTAGTAAAATACCACAGACTCAAAATTTTTGCTGTTCCAAATACTTTTTATGATAGATACACAAAGAATAACACAGTATCACATTCCAGAAGAGCATATCCACACAATGTGGATAGCTAGATTAGTTCATGTTCTGTCTTTAAACATAATAATTAAATAAATAAAGAACTTGGAATTTACATTTCTGAGGACATCACTAGAGTAACTGACATAAAAGTTGGAAAAATTGACAAGCTTTTATCACGAGTTTCTGTTTCTTTCCAGTTCTATCATTTCTCATAGTAAAAAGCATTACCTCTCTACACAAAACTTTGTCCTTACCCATGTTTACTTAAGTACCTCAGAGACATCAAAAGTTCAAAATACCTGCTATATATATGCTCATTAGCTTTTCCTACTCTTTGTCCCACCCATTAAGTAAATGAGAAGGAAAATGCAAATCTTAAATTGCCTTTCTAAGCATGCCAAAAACTGAATGAAATGGCTATGTTCAAACACAAATCCTGACTTTACAGCACATTGAGATTTTCAAGGCCATGTCTCATAGGGTCACCATTGCTGAGCTAAGCCAGCTCTGTGTCATCTCCCTGATATTTCCTGAACTAAATGATGTCTGCCCACAGCAGAAAAGAGAAGGTCAATGTCCACTACTGTCAGATGTGCTAGAGAATGGCTGGATTATTAAGAAAGACATGCCACATTCAGTCTCTAATGAGAAGTTAGGGTATAAACATTTCTGATCTCACTATTCTCTCAAGTATTCCTCAGGTAATCATTGCCTCCGTATGTTTAAATACACATATTTATTGAATTATAGATCATTTGCTGTACCTACTTTCATCAAAATGACTCAACCATAACTATTTTCACTGGAATTAGGCATAGGATGCATAGTTTCCAATCCAGTCTTATTCTTTGTCATCTTTCTTATTCTTAGCTCTGAAATTAAGGCCTTATGTTTTAATAAGTGAAGAAGATACAAGATACACTACTTCCACAATACAATAAATTATTTTTTCTTTAGGTATAGTCACACTGGGCTGAGGTTTGTTTACAGAATGGTTAGGATTTCTACTTATTAAAAGAGATCAAATATATACTGAACTTCACTTTATCCATTGCAGAAAACAGCTTCAAATTTTTTGTTATGAAGCTGTAAATGCAGCACCAAGTAGAACCATAGATTCCAGAACTCTGTCAGAGAACCCCTTGGGCACTTCAAGAGAGATTAAATCTACAGATTATTCAGGACAAAATAACTTGGCTTGCTTTTTGGCACCAGAAAAAAAAATACCACCATTTTTAAGACCTCAGTTTCAGTTTGCTCCTGATTTCCCAAACATCTCAAATTCTCACTGTTGGAATTCCTCACAGCTGAATTCCTTCCAGTTTTTGTTGAAGGGCCTTCTGTACAGAAATATCATGAAATTATGGCAAAAATGGGTATTTTCTAAAGCCACATCTTAACTATCTAATCCCTGCATTTAAGCCTTCATCTTTTTTTTTTTTCAGTCATAACTAAAGGCTCCAACCCTGATTTAGGGAAGTCAGGGTTTTTAGTCCCTTGGATTAAAATAAGGAGTAGGCAGAACAGCAGGGAATATTGTACTCTAAACTTCTGCAAGGCAGTTTCAGGCTCTGTGAAAGTATCCCCACAATCTACCGAGACAAGACCAGGTAAAAAAAGCACCTGAGCATTCAGGGCAACACAGGCTAGGGGAAAAAAAAAAAAAAAAAAAAAAAAAAGAAGAAGTCTAGTCAACTTCTATAGGAACTGAAGGACATTAGAAGGCAGAAATCTAGGTGGCATATACACATCTGTACCCTCAACTTCATAATCTGTTTTGCTCACAAAGAAGTAAGATTCATGCTCAGAGTTGTTATTTTATGCTGACCTGCTGAAATATCCCATAAAATACACTATCCTATACGTATAGTCCAAACCATGTTTTCAAACAGAACTGCCCCATACAACTGAACATCTGTAATTCACTGTAGCACCAAGACTGCATAATCTCAAACACATAATGCAACCACCCTGCAATTTCAAAGTAATATAAATTCCAAATACATGGTCTCTATTACCTGTTCATGCCACTCCCTCATGCCCAAATTAACTGTCCTTTTTTTCTTGTTGTTAGTTTTCAGTTGTCAAAGTGTCCTCACTTGACATCTTTTACACCAACATGAACACTCAAGCAATCACAGAGGAGGGGTATGAAAAGGGCAGCTGACCCCTTTGGCAATAGTACAGATTGTTTAGGCAGCCACAGCCTCTATTCCTCAGTGACTGGTAAAACACTAAACTGTGCTTGCATTTCAGTGAAACTGTGAGCCTAATACATTGGCACTGACTGGTGCTGCAGCAGGCAAGAACTCAAAGACTGTAAATTTTATTATTACTTTGAAATTACATGATACCACACTTCCAGGTACTTTTATATATTTTTGCTAGTCAGAAATGTGAAAAAAACCAACAACAAAACAAAACAAAACAAAACAAAACAAAACAAAACAAAAACAAAAAAAACAAACCCAGTACTAGAAATAAAATGAGAATTTTTCTTTATAGAAAATATCTTTTCCTTCAGAAAATCCAACTATTCAATCTTTTTGAAATTTGGTAAGAGAAAACCAAATATTTTTGGCCAAAGCCACATAAAAATAGTCTGGGGGTTTCCCACAAAAAGCCCTGCAAGTTTCTAAGAAATGTAGATACTATCTGGAAGTACATTCAAAAAAATGTTTTCCCATTCAAATAAAGATTCAGCCTGAAAGGTCATTTCAGGTAATCTCCTCCTCCTTATTTCATCAATTATGCTATTCTATCTAATTTCATCAAAAGGAAGTATCTCATCAACTAAATATTTAAAAAAACAAATCAAAACAAAAAATGAAACACAAAACAATTCTCAACTTGTCATGGAAAACAAAAAACCAGACATTTTTTCTTTCTCTTGTAGTGGGAAACTGAAAAACAAATCAACCCAACACAACTGTAAGTGATATTATGCATAAAATAAGCTGATGATTAGAAGTTCTGACAATGTTAAAATGTTCAGTTCAAGCTCAAATGAAGCTAAAACCAGGTAGAGGTACTAAAAAGAATGATGGTGACAAACTTCAACTAAGTATCAAAACATGTTACACTGCCCAAGAAGATTTATGAGCCTGAAAGCATTTGACCTCAATTTGAAGAACTTTAGAAAAATTTCCTGTTGATTTGTTCAGTAGTATTTCAGGAAACAAGAATAATATGCATAATCACCTATTATCTATGCATGAGAACATATCTAAACAGCAGAATATATGAAGAAGGGGTATTCTATAATACAAGAAAAACAGTGACATATTTGACCAAAAAAGGATCTTTTTCAAATAATAGTCCTCTGTATCTCTAACAGGTTTAAATTCACACAGAAGACATATTCAGAGAAATATGAAGAAAGAGAAACAGAAAGATGGATTAAAAACAAAACAAAACAAAACAAAACAACCCAGAGTGACTTTGCATAGACTCCTAAATAAATGTACATGCAGATAACAAAGTGAACAAAAATTTTAGGAACAGAACACTTAGAATCTATTATTTCAGTTCCCAATACCACAGATATAGGCAAAATGAGAGCTTGTGAATTAGTTCACTTAAGTCTAAGATTCCTGATATTTTTCCAACATTTCAGACTCATTTTGAAAAACACACTCGAGACAAATTTTCTTCTAGTGTTTGCCTGAATGGCACTCTTGCCTCTGCATAAGAATGCTGCACTGTTTTCAGATCCATTCCAATACTTTTCCCAGTGTTTCACTTTGAACTGAAGAAAATGAGAATTCTGAAGGCGCACCCTTTTAAAAAACTGAGTCACATCAGGTCACAATGACTTGGCTTAGATGGCTACATAAAACAGTGCAGTTGGCACTATCTACTATAAACAGCGTGGTAGTGATTTTGAATGAAAATGTGTATGCTTGGAAGCCTGCTGAAAGATGAACATGGAGACATAGATTTCCAGTTCTCACTCCTATTCTTCATGCTGGCAAAGCACCTGCATGTTGTTACAGGCAAATGCCAAACTTTGTTTGGAGGCAAGAGTTTACTCCATCCTTCATTTATACCCACTTTAATGGTATTCTCAGGCAGGCTTTCTTCTTTGTTTATTCTCAGTTTAGTGGTGTGACAGCCTCTAGTGTTCCATCCCAAAAGTAAAACCTATTTTAAAAGTATCTTATTTCTCAAGAATGACACTGTAAGATTCATGCATCTTCATCAGAAACCATTTTTAAGGATTAGCTGGCAATCAGGGAATTCAGAAATTTCTGCCAGTACCAGGATTATACCCCAACTTCTCCAGGCAATGCTGAGAGGCTTCCAGCTCCCACCTTGTCACAGCTGGGCCCTGAAGAGGACAGAACTGGAAGTATAGATGTGGCACTGTGGAAGCAATTTACACAGAAAGCAAGAGGGATGAGGCACTGTTTTTCCCCAGTTTTACCCTATGATAAATTCACTGACTTGACTGGAGTCATCCTAGAGTAGAATTAATATAATACAGTGGTAAATCAGGCCTATTGATTCACTGACAGTGCCCCTGTAGGACCTTCCCGAGCAGCCAGCCTACTGAACATTGCTCAGAGCATTGTCTTCCCAAGCACTGTGCCATGCCATTTCCACAGACAAATTGTTTCCTGACACAGCAGAGACTGATCTCCATGCTTCCTGCTTAGTTAATGCATTATAACCACATTGTTTTGCACTGGTTGCCCTCTAATTTGTGTGCAAAAGGATTTTTTGAGTCAAACACACAGCCCTCAGCTATGGCAAATCCATGTGGAGTTTTGACTCCTGAAGCATCCAAAGATCACAGGAGTTAAATATGCAAAATATATTTTCCAAACTTCTATTATGATTTGCTTATTTGAGAAGCCAGGAGAGAAAAGATGGATCAGACTACTGGAGCCAAGAATGCTTTCTAAGGAGGCAATGATAGCCAAACTCCTGGCCTTGAAGTCTGAGGTAGCAAAGGATGCCCTGAGGAAATACTTACACATCTCTTGGCCTTTTTTGAACCCCTCAAAAATTTTCTGCCTTTTGTTTTCAGTCAGATATTAAACCCAAGAGGCAGCTTTGGACAGTGAACAATTATGTCTGGTCATAATTGCTTGGTAATTAGTAGCTCTCAGCAGCAGCAAGCCAAATAATAAACATTTCTTCCATGTATATCTAGTCATTGTTTTGATGACACCTTTCCAGCTCAAGGCTTCTCATTTCTGACCAATGTAAAAAACACCACAGGGGTGGGACAGTACAAAATGAAAATCAGACCTCTCTTTGGAAATCATATAGAAGGAAAAATACCTTCAGAAGAGAAAGAGCAAGAACCAGGACTGTTCCAGTCTTCTTTAAAAAATTCCAAGAGCCTTCTGCTGGTGGAAACATTCTGCTTTTCTCCTGGAATTCAAAAATGTCAGTGGATTATGTTGTGTCCCAGTCAAAGCTACAATGAGAAAAAAAAAAAAATTATATTCAACAGACTTACTTCATACCTGCACTAAAAAGTCCCTTCAATATTTAGAGGAGAAAAGGAAGGCAACCTGAGAAGGAAGATGAAATACAGACCACAGACTCTGTAAACTGCTCCACCACAGTGAAGAGACAAAGAATCCGAGGGTGTTCATATTGCCTAAGTCCCCATCTAGTCATTAGATACAGGCACTGTTATGAACAGAGTCCATCTGACATTTTACACAACTGCTTTAGGATAAGTACAGCCAATACCTACATTTCATTCACTATATTGACTCCATACCCATAGATCATAAAAGGATGCTCAGGGACTACCATAACAGCAGACTTCTACATTACAAGTTCATTTACTTTTAGTTCGATAAAGTCTACCCTCCTTCTCTAATCACAGAGGCCTGCTGCTCTTGTAGGCTCAGGTGAAGAAGTCACCTTCAAAAAATACTTGCTTCTTGGAAGGGAAAACAACATGACTGGTTGTCAACCATCTTCAGAATACAGCTGAGAATGTCAGAGACAGAGAACTATTGGTCAAAAAGCTCCAAGATGTTCTATCTCAAGATGCAGAAATATACATGCAGCTCTAATAAAAAAAGGAGTAGTTCCAACATATCTGCAGCTGTTATCTTCCAGTCACCTATCCCACCTGTCTAACGGGAGGAGTAGGTCTTCCTTCCCTCTTCAATTCTGCTGACAGACATTCAATCTAATAGTGAATTGGCTGACAAATTATCTGGGCTCAGTCCAGATAACCCTTCCTCCTCAGGAGCAGGAAACTCCACCAAGACGATGGGAAGCACAGTAAAGGAATGGAGGGAGTTGCCTATTCTTTAAGTATTTCTAGACTTCATGAAGCCACCCCTTCTAGGGCCTTCCCAAACTGAGATGGGTGTTTTCAAAGTTTCACAGACATTCTGGTATACACTTCCATTCATTTGTAAAACAAAGGAATCTCCACAAACCAGGAAAGACAGAAGGCTAGGAGAAAAAGAAAGCACAGATTAACTAGGTATCTCATGTATTTGCTTTAGTGCTAGTCACAGTTTCTATGTGAATACAACAAGCTACCACTCTGACGAATTAACTGAGCTCAAAGGGATAACAAGAGTTGAAATTACTGCAATTACACAGTGTGTGCAGAAATGCCAAGATGAGGTTCTCTGAATTGAAATGAGATCTGAGGGTCAGGTTCTGTCCCAGGAAACATGTCAGAACCCTCATCCAAATAAGTAAAGTAGCGCTGACCATAATCCAGTGCAGGACTGTGTGGGCTGTCTCTTCCCTGGGAAATTTTTTCCACCTTTTGGGCCCTGAGCCTTTAACTTCATCATTAAAAGCACTGTCTTCTTGTAACCTCAGTCATTAAATTTTCTTGCTGTTCTACTATTTGATTTCTTGAAGGAAAAATTGAGCTTCACCCATGAGAACACAGCATCCTGGACAGCCTGACCCTGCACTCAGTGAATTCCTTGACTTCTTCACACAGACACAAGTGCCTAAAACACTAAGGGATGCTCTGCTTTAAGTATCCACAGTCCTTTTGAGATAGCTCAAAAGGGATACCTCTCACATTTTAGTGTGCAGCTTCAGGTCCACAGTTTAAGCCCAGTTTTGCCTTAACAGGACATACAGTAGCGGGGAGGAGAAGTAAAGTATAACCTTCCTAAATCTAAATAACACTACATTTGCTCAGCCTAAAGGCACAACAGACCCCTTCAGACATAATCCCCTGCAGTTGCCACAAGTTCCAATACCTTAAGGAGGCTTTCTTGTATGGCTCCTAGACCAGGATAAGCAGCAGGCACTTGACATACTCTGCTTGCCCTCAGGCTGCTGCTACACTTTGGTGACCAGACCATTCCAACCTTACACACCTCCTGCACATCACCAACATGGCAGAGAGGGACTATTCCATCTGCTTCACCTTTCCATTTAATATGAACTTTATGCAAACTACACATACTTTTCATAAGTAACAAGTTGGCAGAGAACTTACCTGGTGATCTTCCAACAAGGCTTCTTTTATTCCTGAGGTTCATAATAGGTGATAAATTCCTATTCTTTAACACTTTTCATGTAACTTGCCTTCATTAGTTAAATCAATGCTGACAATATCCCACAGATTTGCAGGAGGACTGCACCTACTTATACATGACCGTGGAAGACTTTTTAATTGTCATGGGTGTCATGGAGTATACTTTGGCAGGCCACTGAAAACAAGTTTATTTTACTTGCAAGATCACATAGTCAGCACAGCAGTGCTGAAATGTGGCAATAAATTCCTCTCATCGCATAGAGATGATGATCAGCAATACTACCAATAGATAGGAAAAACCAACCAAGTCTTCACAGTCAGTGGATCTTACTTGCATTTAAAACTCACACATACATAGCAATTTGCCTCTGTTCTACAGCAGCTGCAAACTATTAACTATGACAATGAAGTTGATTTTTAAACCAACAAATATGATGGCTATTATGAAAGTTTTACCATTGTCACATGGTGTGCAGTCTTTAAATTCATCCCTTGCTGTGTGGCTGAACTTTTATTGATTTTTTTTTTTAATTAAAAAAAGGTCATGCAAGGACAGAAAACCTCTTTGTCAGTCAGACAGTGCAGTGCACAGAACTCTTCCAGAACTCTCAAAAAGCCAAAAACAGCATACTGTACTTAAAGTACAGTGTTACAGAGATACTGCAACTGTATTTGACAGATAAAAAAATAGCTCCCCTCATTGCCCCTTGCTTCTTTCCACCTCCAAAATGCCATAATCTTTGCTGGGTTCCCATAAAATCTTGCACTGAATGGTCCATTTACCAAATGAGGGAGTTTTCAACAGAAGAAACCTTTAAAATAACAGCCAAAGCACATGGCCCAAAGCACACACCTTTGCTGTAAAGCACTGATAGAAACAAATCATATGCAAGTCAGCTGCCAACCCAAGAACCACACAGAGAAGGAAAAGAAGAATTTTAGCTTCTTCTGACAGCATGGGGATGCTTTTGAGGAATACTTACAGTGGAATATCATACAAAATGTCTCTCATCATGCACAATTAAATCTTGGCCAAATTATTCTGCAGAAGTCAAGATGTAATCTTTAGATAAAGTTTATTTTTTCCCTATAGGCCCAGTGACACAGGAAAACATTTTTTTGAATGCTAGAAGCCCTTATAACTATTCAGCTGAAGATCTGATTTCTCCTGGTTTCTATTTCCATTCATCTTCTTTCTCACCTCATCATATGAGCTACCCTTCTCCTTCAAAAGAACTGTGCAGAAACCCACAAGAGGGCACGATCATGCAGAGAAGGGGGTGAGCCTCACTGTTTTACATAATAAAATCATATGCATCAAAACACACACACACACACAACTTCCCAAATGTCTGAGGTTAGTTATCCTTCGTGTCCTGACAAGTTACACCCACCTTTCCCAGAGGAACTAACTCACTCCATAACAAGTACCAGACTTCTGTTAAAACAGCAAATAAAGTAGGACCACCTACCACCCAATCCTGCAAACACTTACTGGTAGACAGTCCTGCATGCCTACTGCCATACACAACCTCAGAGTTTGAGCTGATCTGCCCATTTTCCTAAGCGCTGTATCTTCAGCAAATATTCCCAGAGTTCTGCTCTATTGCGAGGTCAAAATCAGCCCAATTCTGCAACCCCTGTTTACAGTCAGCCTCCAGCTCTGACTTATGATGGAATAACTCATAAGAATGAAACACAAGTTTGGATTTCAGGATAAGGCCCCCAGTCAACATGTGGGAGCATTTATGGCTCTGTGAGACCTATGTTAAAAAATAACTTAAAACCAGACAGTTTCCCTATGAGTGGCCTATTTTCCCATGTTCCAGTTTGCTTTTTCAAAAAGACTGGTAGGCTGAGATATCGGTCACTATGTGAAAATGACAACATTCAATTAAAACAATAGCAATTTTCAAGTGATGCTTTTTTTTTCAATAGATGTATGACATTCCTAGACATTCTATTAATTAGCAGGCCCCGGGCAACACATTTGGTAAAACAGAACAATCTGGCCTTTGATTTTTATCCAGGCCTTACCCAAGATCTCACAGAGGTAGCCAGGCTGCTGATAGATCCCCCACACAGAACACACACCCCCAGCAAGCAGCTGCACTAAGAACTGCATTGTAAACCACTTTGAAGAATTCTCAATCTGCAGAGCAAGAGAGAATGATTTATTAATTAATAAAAACTGCTTGCTTTGGACTGGGCAAGCAGAATCTGTTAAATGGACTTTTCTAATCAGTCCCAAATTTGTTTCTGAGTCCTTTTTTCCAGTTATCTGTTTCAACTTCTCTTTAAAATCCATCCTGGCTGAAAAAACATATTCTGAATGTTTCCTATAGTTCAAGACCAGGAATTCAAAGAAGTCCATTACCTTCAAAGTAAGGAGGCTATTAATATCCTGATGAGCATCTGAAATTAGCAGCATCTCATGTTCTACACCTACATGATGGTTATCTAGGAAACTGGCATCCTTGTTACTTCTTTTCTGGGCATCTATAGTTACAATCTATCAGTACACTGGATGAAAAACACCATCTCAACAGAAGATGTTGTAAAATGCCAGCTGAAACACTCAAGCTTTTGATACTCCCACCTGCATTAATGATTTCTGGTTGCATTGGATAAAGATCTGTGAGTTTCTTCACGTTTAGGAATTTATTAAGGTAACCAAAACCTTGGAATCTTTCTTACTCGTATCATTCATTTCATCTGTAGACAATAATGGTCCTCTTACATTAAGGATAATTAGGGCCTTAGATGGGCTTTCAAAGACATTTCCACATTTTTCAGTGATGTAGCTGTAACCAAAACAAAATCCAAAGGGAAAAGGGGAGGAGTATTCAATCTTGAAAGCAGCCAGACTGTCTGGAGGAGATATATTTTGAAGGTTTTATTGGTGGCCCTCAGAGAAAGGCAGCTATGACCTAAGCTTGAAGGCTAGCAAGGACTATGTGGGTTTGTGTGGGAGGGGGTTAAATCTAATTTGTAAATGGTGAGTTATTAGCCCTGACATTTGAGAATAGACACTGCATTGTGTCAATGATGAAAGCAACCCTAGTTTTCTTGTTAATGGCAGTGATTCATTCTTTCCCACTCCACTATTGTTCCCATTTACCTGGCAAAGAGAATTATTTCTTACGTGTTCCCAATTGGTGATTTCTGGAGACACTGTTCATGAGCAAAAGCACAGGAGAAGAAATGCACCAAATAGGCAGGATTCTGGGAAGAGCACTAGTGGATCTCTGAAAGGGTGTGTTGTTACCAAGTGGCCTTTTCCCTCTCCTCTACTCCCATTGCAACCAAGAAAACTCTGCCTCTCTTCTTCTTTACTCAAAGTTTTCAGTCTCCCTTCCTTTTAATTCAGGATTATTCCCTCCCTCCTGCTTTCAAAAATATTTAAAATAACCTAAGACGGGTAGAAATTTAGGAGTCTTTAAATTACTTCAAACTTATGAGTAGCTATACATTTGGCAACACAGAGCATGCAGCCTTGGATTTTCCACTACAGCCTTATCCAACTGCACAAAAGCAGCTATGCCCACAACTGTCCTCCTATGCCACACGAGACCACCCAGAAACCACACAAGGGGTCTCAGGCAATTATCTTCACAGAAGTCTATATATTAAGTCTTTTTTAATTGTCTTAAAGCCATGGAATATCAGGACAATGACCAGGAGTAAATCAAGACTCAAGCCTCCACACAGAGCTGTCCCTCCAACAGCCTGTTTTATAAAGTGTCTGGCTACTGCACTCAGACTCTCTGTTTGTCACTTGGTGAAGTGCAAATCCAACACTTCTCAGGCTGCCTCCCCTCCTCCTCAGCAGTCTCTGACACTGGTAGACAGGCCTGATCCCTTGCAAATGTGAAGTGGCAGAGCTGCATTGACGTCAGTGATGATACTTCTCTTTCTTACAACTACCAATCTGGCCCTCCCACTTCTACAAATGCCCCTGAGGGGACAACATGAAACACAAAGCTTGGAAAAATACAGAACTAGGACTTGGGAACAGCCCATGGCACAGATTAGGGGACAGTAGCCATAAAGAGTTTGAATCCAGATGTGAAATTCCCCAAGGCCAGGACTATTCAAACTCTATCTTGTATATGAAGCAAACAAGCTAAATTAACTATTGGGTCAACCTTGCCTATAAGACACAGCTTTCTGTGAGCAACTCCACCCGAAGATCTTTGGGAGCTATTTACTTTGGGGCATGCAAGCAGCTATTTATCTGCCAAAAGGTTAAAGCACGTTCCACCGTTTGTGCAGCCAGCCAGGTCCACAGCCATAGACAGAGCAGGCAAGCTGACTGACACGCTGGGGCTGGCTCTGTGCAAATAGCTCTTCTGCCCAGTGAAAATAAAAACCACAGCTTCGACTTTGCCAATGGAGCAGAAGGTGTCACGTCCAGAGACAACAGAGGGCACTCAACTGACCTCAAACAAACAAAGCTTAAGTGGAATGTGGTATCCTCAATTCCATCTTGGGTTTCAAGTGACTAAGTGAAGAGATGCATGAAATTCATATTGAGTTCTCAAGCTATTATGTGCCTACTGCATAAAGCTACATCTCTCTCTCTGAGCTGCAATAGCCAGTCATAAAGGTAGTTGGGCTTTGGCCATGCAGAATTCCCACAGATTTCAATGGGAATTTCAGTGTTCCAGTCTGGACTCCAAGAATGCAGTGCTGGACCCAGAGCTATGACGGCTGGAGCCGTATTCAATATCAGTGTCTGGCAACACCCATTTGTAAAACAGTGACTCATTCACAGGCACAACTTTAGAGGGACGGACAGGATGACTTTAATCATACATTTCCATTTCATTAACAATGCTCAGTAAAACCAGATGAGCATCCTGTATGATAATAGTTGGTATTAATCTAATGACTGCAGTGATCCACTGCCACAGTGAGCAATAGTTTCATATCCTACAGAATGCATTGTTTTAATTTGCTTCAAGAACACAGCAACTAATGGACTTCTGAGGCTAAGGACAAAATAATTGGTTATTTAGAAACAAGGGATTTTTTTCTGAAAATCAGAGGCATGGAAATTAACTACAGAAAGTAATTTGAAAAAGGTCTTCAAAAGTACCTAAGCAACCTAGGAATCTGGAACACCAGATAAATAAGCTGTCATTAGCACTTTCCCCTCATTGTAAATAAGGGAGCAAGTGGTTTGTGTAATCTATATGCAGTGATATTTAATCAGGCAGATTTGCTGCAAGTTGCACATTTGTCATGGCCTCACAGTCCTTCCCACTGACCAGTTGGGTTTCCATTCAAACATACAGTTTTCAGTCTTTTCCTCCAACATTAGTATTCATCAAGCCTCAGACCTGACAGAAAGCCTCTGAAAGCAGATTGCTTGCAAAAGATGTGGTCTGGGCACTGGATTTTTATTCAAGCTGTTTTTTAAAAAGAATGGGCAGCCTTTTGGGCACCATTTTTCCAGATCACCATGTCAGGGTAAACTTTCTAAAGCATTCAGGGTGCACTTCCATGGAAGATTTGCAAAGAGATGCAATTCCCTCTGCAAGTGCTCCAAGGAACCCATCTAGAAGCTACTTAAAGTCATGCAACGGCAGCCCTGTAATGCTGATCCCAAGGAAATATATTCTACTTCCTAGCAGGACTTATTAGTTTAGGCTCAGCCATATGCTAATGATGGTTACATAGCTTCACAGTTAGAGACAGCTTTAACCTAGCCAGCTTGGAGTGTGGACAGAGTGAGTTCATATCCACCTGCCAAACCCTGAGTAGACATACCTTCAGTGACTCAACCAGATAGGAGTAGAAATGCAGGATGGATCTTGTGTAATATTCTCACAGTCCAGTAAAGACTGACCTTCCTCACTAGCTTGAAGAAATTGTCAGAGAATGGTAGTTTCCTTTGCTTTCTGGATTGATATGATTATTCCTTACTTTGGGTATCAAAACTCTTCCTTGTTGACACTTTGTCAACTTCAGACTAAGTCCTGCTACACTAAGAAGGCTGCATGCTCTCCTTCTCAGAGTCACCTGTTCCTTCAGGATTAGCTTCCTCATAGAAATATGAAACCAAGATATGCTCTACCAAACTTCTTCCACTGATTTAATTTCCCAGATTCTGTAAGGCGACAGGTCCCCAGGGAAAAACACCACCTCAAAGTATTACTGAGCGGATGGGATAGATTTAAATTCAGTACTGCAGTCTGAAAGCCCTCTGGTTAAGGTCATGGCAATCAGCCAACATGAGATTTCCTACAGCTGCATCAATCTTAGACATGAGATAAACATCAGATGCTTTGATAGAATTAAACTTTCTACAATGCATGTAAATCCTATTGCTGTGTCCTTCTAGAGCAAAAAGCATAAGTAATAACTAAGAACTGTTTTGCTTCTGAGTCTTGTCCACTTTCACCTCCAGTCCCAGCCTGCTGTGCAGTTCCACCATATCTCTTTGTTACTTTTCTAGATCTTGGGCTACTCTCCACCAATCATTTTTATAGCAAAACACCTAATAGGAAGTTTGTCTTCCATCTCCATCCAGTGGATGACTAGGTTAATGCACTAAGTGGAAACCACCTGCTTGAAGATCTGCAGCACTTCTAATGTTAGATTGTAAGTAAGCAAGAAAGATAAAGTTCATAGAAGCCAAGAGTTCCCCCTATCCTTCCAAACAGGTTTTCTGCTTTCTTCATTGTTTTCTCCTCCACTGTCTACACACATCCAGGAAAAATATTCCCCCTGTCATAGTAGAACTTCATCACAGTTTTATTCTATGATCTAAAGTTAAAAAAGAAAATATTTGACATTTAAAACACAAGTCATCTAGTTTTAGAGTTTGATTAATCCCATAGGTTATTAATTTACTAAATAATCTTAGTAGTCAAACACCGATTCTTCAGTAGTATATTTGTCCAGATTCATTATCATCCATACTAGTGTCTGTAGTTCATTTTTTTTGTCCAGACTTATACAACACTTCTAGTTGGGCAACACCAACCTGTCAACACCTTCTCCTTTGCACAAAAACTCCTCCATCATGACTGCAGCCTCCACACATATTCCAACTTTTGCATATCCTTGTCCACTAAGTCCCTAATATTCACTTAAATTTGACTTTGTAATTTCTAATTTGCATTGCACTGAGCCCATCCAATTCAGTAAAATCTTTGTAGTCTTTGGGACCCGCAATGGTGTTGAGACACTGTGGTTTCCATGCCTTCCTTAACATGTTTTTTCTTCTGCATCTCTTGATTTCTCACAGTTTCTGATAATACTTTCCTACCAACCTGGACATCCAGGTAGTATCAGGTCTTGCTGCAGCAGCAAAAAATTATCCTTTATTCAGTCTCAAATAGTGACAATACACTAGGAGGTGGGAAAACCTAGGAGTGCAAGCTCTTCACATACATTTTGTGTGACACTCTCATTTGCAGTCTGGGTGCAATACTAACCGATCTCCTGCGTGTGAGCATGTTTTCCTGCATTGCACTGTCTGAGAAACCATCTAGCCCATGATTAATTTGCCAAAGGAACTTTCTCTTTACTCAGCTCCTGACTTAATAACTACGATGTCACTCAGCATCTGTGATCTCAGTTTGTTCTATGTAGCACATTGTTTATGTGCAGCGCTATAAGGTGGGTAACACACACTGCCTCTCACTTATTTGTATAAGCTGTAATTAATTAATGTCATTTTGTATGCCGGGGATAAGAGGACAGCTGGAAAAAATCAAGGGGAAATGGGAGCAATACATGAGCTGTTTCTTCAGTCAGCTGTTTCATTGCCCAAGGCGCACACATGGACAATCGCGGCTTCCTCTCTCAGGTCCAGTCCTACTCTAGCTCTACCACTGTCACTCAGAAGTAATACAATTATCCCAGCTTCACAGTGGTTTACGAGAACAGGCTTGGGCCCAAATACCTATTGGCATTCAAAACATTCCTGTTTCATCAAAACGATACTTAAAGCCTTCTGGAGACATATACATTCAGGATAAAATAGCAATTAATAGAACATAACTGCCTTAGACCATGCTCAGAAATCTCTTTCAACTCACAAATAAAAGTCCACTCACTCAAGCCTCAAGTCTCAGACAATATACTCCATCAATAGACGTATCTTTGTCATATCTCCTGAAGGCCAAACATGGGGTTTGTCCTAATCTGCAAATGTCATCTTACTGGTCTCCATTTTTTGTGACAGTACTCAAGTCTGGGAACAGTTATCCAGAATGCATCTGCTGACCTCAGTTTCTGGGATAGTTCTGCCTTGCTTAACCCTGAACATTTCACATACACATGAAGATAAACACCCAAAGTTCTACACGCTAAGACTTAGGCAAACACATTTTGTGCCAGAGGGCATAGGCCAATAACCTGCAAAGATCCACACCCACACAGAATTGCACAATGGACCACACGTATTTTGGAGTATGACATTTGCCTATCGCTAAGAATTATCAAGCACCAGTCATTTTCAGAAACAGTTTGCTGGTCTCAATGGATCAGTTACAGTGCATTTATTTTTGCTCTAAGCAATACCTTCTATGCCAGTCATTCATACCAATTTGGGAGCTCACCCAGATCCTTCCCTCGCCCTTTTCCAGGTCCTCAAGCTCAATAATATTTAATTCACCGAGTGGAATTCCTCTGGCTCTTCTCTGCAATCCTAATTTCAACTTTATCCTGACAAGCTGCCAGAGGCATAGAGAGCCTACTCCACAGGGATCCCAAATTCCACAGCCCACTGCAGCCCAACACTACATGACAACAAATCTTTCAAAAGAAAGAAAAGACTCCATAAAACATCATCAGAGCTCTAATACTTCAAAATGTGAATTCATACGTCAGTTGTAACACGTTCAAGCCTGGACACTTGGCTAATGTACAGACCTCTTCTGCTTCAGTGCTCTGCAAAGGCTGAGCAGTAGGTATCTTGCTGTTGTCTTGGATCACAACTGTCATCCACTGGATGGAAGTGAATGGAGCCCAGGAAGACCAGCAGTCCAGGAAAGAATGACAGAACTTTCCTCCTAGTTCCACCATTTCCACAGTAAGCAATACACTATTTAACTGATACCCTGAGTAATTCTTTCAGAACAGATACAAAGAATAGAAATGAATTTCCAGGAAGTAGTTCCTGACTCATCCAGAATATTAAGTTACAATATATTTGGTAGATTTTCAGTGCCATTGGAAAGGCCTAACTAACAATCCGATTAATCTCAAAATAATTATAGTCCTTAATCTAACATATATCAGCAAATTCCTGTTTCTGCCTTTTCTAACAAAAATAACAACACTGTAGTTGCCAGTGCATTAATAAGATCCTATTTCTGCTCCAGAGACTGAATCAAACCTTTGTTCTTCACAGCAAAGGATTAAGGAGGTTGCTATTTTGGTAATGAGATGTGGAGAGGTACTCACTTTGCAGCTGAGATTCAAGCTGGATGCCTGAGAAAGGAATAAACTCTGTTACCTCAGATGAACTTTATTCTTGTAATCAGTATATCAAACTCTGTTAGTGTGATGCATATAATTAACAATGAAGAGAGTCTATTCCTGAATAATTACAATTTGATAGAGGGTTTAAGCTCATTTACAAAATATGCCTTATGCTGTCATGAATGTAGATTTTAAGATAGCAACACACACACAAAAGAAATTAGAAAAATTAAAATTACTTACTTTCTAAGTAGTTTATTGATCAGTTGCCTTTTTTTTTTCACTCTAAGTCCGACTTTTTTCTGGATATCTCACCTCTTTTAACAGCACATCATGGAGAAAAACTGTCATAAACTGGCACAAGAATAAAAAAAAAGTGTCAGAAAAACAGCACATGGACAAGGACAAATGAGAGAACACTCTGAAAAGATCAAATCATAGGACACAGATCCAAGTGCTGAGGCACCAACTCAGTGCCCAAGATGATTGAGAAAACTGTTTGTGAGGCTGGAAAAGGAAGCAGTGACCTGTGAAAATGAAAGCAACTTCATGAAAACATTAGTCATATAAAAAATATGTTGTTTATAGTTATCATAACAACATTTTTATTAAACAAACGTGTTTGGTGTATAAAGTTGTTGCAAGTAAAACATATCCAAAGGACTAGGGTAGGTAAGGTAGTGTGGTTAGAATCTGGCAGCAATTTATTATTACATAGGGATCAACTTTTTGCACTTAGAAATGGAAATGTTTGGGGCTAACACCAGAGGAGGTCCAAATTTCTAAATGAAAAGTATTATTGTAAAAAAATCTAGAAGCATCTTCAGATATAGCAAATACAAACAGAAGTGAAGGCAAACAAAGCCTCAACATTTCATTTGTATCCCATCTATTGGTTATAGACATTACAAAGTACTTTGGAAATATGACAAAAATTAAACTATTTACTAACTTTCCTTTCCAGTCTAGCAGGGCAGTGTATTTTAAAAATATTTTTTAAAGACCCACCATGAGGCAATGCAACCCCAGAAATAGGCACAATGTCAGAAAGAAATTAGTCCACTGCTCATTGCTGTTTTCCTCTGGGAATGCTGTTTTACCTCTGATGAAACTCTCTTATCTCTCCTTCTCTAATGAACAGTAAGAATACAACAATAAAAATCCACAGGGGTTCAGATATCTCTGTCAGTGTAGGTGCCAGATTTCCTAGGGAAATAAGTGTTATGCAGTCAAGCTTCACTAGCATGAGTGGTCACATGCATATTACCCCTTCAATAATTTTTGGACACAATCACCATATCTGATAAAAGGACACACATCAAACATTCAAATTTCTAACACAATGTTAACAAAAGCAGGCACCTCAAAACAAATTTAATTCCTAACATGATGCAGGAAAACAGTTGGGTGGGTAAACAGGATGGCCTTAGTAGTGCTCTCAATAAATGAAAGGCTTCAATGTGAACATAACTTACTAGGCTTCAGAGAATCCACTAGTATTGAGCCATCAGGAATTTCCTAGCCACTGGAAAATCTCCAATTGGAGCTTGTGCCTTGTTAGAAAACCAGAGAATCCAGTGCCATAGGAAATGAGACTATTCATTTTGAGCTCAGAGAATCACAGTTTTTCAAAATGAGTAACAGTAGAAAAGAAATTGTGCTCTCAAGTTTACATTTACAGGTAACACTTTAATCAGACATTGAAGGAATTGAGCTAAATGCAGATGTGACAGAGCAATATCTTTTTGGCCTGCAATATGCAGGAGGTCCAAATGTACAAATAAACTCTCACTTTTTGAGTCTACAGAACATGTTGATTTTCTTTTAAATCCACCAGCAGGTTAACTAAATAAAATATCTATTTACAGCAGAGAAAGCATTAAGTTCTGCAAGGACTGCCATCAGAGTATCAGTGTGAAGTTATGACAGGAGGATCTACCCATAGAAGTTTTCCACATTTATTCTCTCCAGAAACACCAGAATTTAGAGTATTTGCAGATTACAAAATAACTCCATTTTTGAGTACTTTAAGAATTTTCCATATGGTTTCGTTTTCATATCATAGTAGAAATGCTTTGTAATTCAGGGGATAATGTCGCCTGGCGTGCAATGAGTCCAGTCCTCACACACTCATGAGACACATTGCTTATTTATTTCAGGGTTGTGCAAGCCTGGGTGCTCAGTGGTTTTCAACAAGTTGAGCACACCAAACAGTACTCTTAATGTTATATTTCTACACAAAACTTGTAAAGCTAGTAATTTTTCAAGCCCATTCTCTTTACAATGATTGGTTAGTAATTTACATGCAATTAAAATACTACTGACTCAATTACACATGCTTATGCTCTTCACCTGAGCAAGGGTCATTTTGACCTATGGGTGTGGTTTTTAATATTATAATGAAGGTAGTTCAGCTAAGGATACATGGACCTTAAGTTCTCCTGCCAAGTTGGCAATACACAATTGAATAGTCTTCTTCAAGGCCTAATTGCTCTGGGATGTCCTTGTTAAAGGATACTAAATGTTCTTCTGATTAGAAGTGTAACATCTTGCTTTAATACAATGCCAGCTATGTTTTAGAGTTAGTCTTCAACAATACCTTTCACTAAGAAGTCTTAAAAGACCCTCACTCCAGAGCTTGAGCCATATTGCTGGAACTCTGACAGATCTCAAAAACAGATATGCTTACAGAAAAAAGAATCCCATCCTCACAAGACTGGGGATTCAAATTTAATTTGCATATTTTGCATATGCATCCCTAGCATTTAGATATTCAGCCATCTAATAGAAATTCTATGGAATGAGCCCTAGGAGGAAAAGGCTTTCTGATTGAACACAAAGTTCTGGATGTGACAGTTTCATTTAAATAAAGAAAATTAAAATTAAAACAAATAGATTTTAAAAAAGGACAAAACATATTTGAAAATTAAACGCAGAAATTTTGTCTGCGATTTTAGTGTGAGGAGCTCAAATGGAAAAAGGTCTTCCATGCTCTCAGATGACTATGCCCGGCCCATGAAGCCTGTAGACAATGGATGGCCTGAATGGACAACTCCAATAGGAGGGATGTACTCAGCTGTGTGACAGCTTTAACATCTGGTTTGTTACTGAATTACAGTCTGAGTTCTGATGAATGACTAAATGGATGCATGCATGGATATACAGAGACACATATATACATTTTTCTTTTACAATATGTGTTTTTACAACCACCTGAAATATAGCTTCAGAATCAGGCATTGTTATGACAATAGCCTTCTATGTTTTAATTATATATTTTCTCTGACTTAAAGACTTCATAGAAGTGTAAAAAAATTAAGCTTCTGCATTTAAATGAAACAGTGTAGTCCACAGCAGTCTCACTGCAGCATAGTTTGGCAAATCCCTCAGGGTCTCTCAAGTCAAAAGTTAGAGATTATGCCTAGTGTGTAATTTTAGGTATGATGGAAAGGCCCAGGGTTCCAGACACAAATCAGAGGTTATACTTCTTTAAGAGCAAAGGAAATACAAGTTGGGCATAAAAGAATCATGTCCTTTCTCTGGCTTTCTGGAACTTCCACAGAAGCTGGGGAGGCAATGCACTAGTGCTCACAGGGCCAGAGAGGCAGAGGGACAGACCAAGGCACTGGGTACCCTGTGCACTTGCAGTAGTCTGGGAGACTGGCAGGAGGCATCCTAATCCTTCTTCCCTTGAACAATCAGAGTAAAATCAACAGATGTTACAAACGTCTAGACTTGCTGAAAATGAAGCCACGGTTGTGTCCACCTGAGCAACCAGACCTAGAAACAGTTTTGGAAAACAGAGCCTGCAGGGAAATGAGGGTTAGAGCAAAGCTGTCCTAGCTCCCAGGCCTCACACAGAGGTAGCTCTTTGACTGTAGGACTCATTTTCCTTCACTTCCCCTAGCCTTTTGCAGTGAGGTGGGGCCAGAGGGATGCATTTTCAGCCTTCAGAAGACCTTTATACTAGGTATTAAAAATATGGTTTCTTTAATGTTTCCTTTTTCAAAAGTAGTAATATAAACTAACTGAGTGTGCTCTTAGGAGAGCTTTTGGCAAGGGTATGAGACAATCCTGTGCCAAACCTCATCTTTGGCATGAAGAAATAAACAGACTGTGGTTCTGCATAAAGACAAAACTTTTGGAAAGCCTTTAGAATATTTCTCATAATGAAACAGTGGGGGGGTAGTTTTCTTGAAATTCAGAACACTCTCCAGAATACAAATCCAACCTTTAAATATTTTGGTCTCTTCAATTATGAACTGAGTCCCTTCATTAAAAGAAATTAAATTGAAACAATTAAATGATGAATAATGGATATTCTCTGATCTCAAACAATCCTCATTAAGGCTATTTCCATACCATTTCATCTGTCTATAGCAAATAAAAATATTGTGTCAGATAGGAATGAAATTATTCTCATCACTTTATACTACAGAAAGGGAAACTGAGATTGAATGATCATGTGCTCCATCTGCCTAAGGCCACAAAGGATCCACTGCCCAGAATAGCAGTGCCAGATTAGTTTGCTTTAGACTCTGGCTGTTGAGCCCTGTACTTCTTGATGGTGTTCCCATTCAGGATATCTGAACAAGAATATTGTCAAAGATATGGGAAAGACCTAATTTTTTATTTGATTTCTAGGTACTCCATTGTAAACTAAATGGCAATGCAGATGATATTGATGATTTAGAAGAAAAACAACCACAAAGTTTCATAAATATTTTAGTAAGAGGGTCATGCCAATAAGATTTCTCATTAACTTCACACTTCAGAGAAAAATGCAACAAGTTATCAAGAAGGCTGGCACCTTTTTTGTTTATTACCTGAAACATGTCTGCTGTGTTAGAGTAGATCAACCTCCCATATTTAGCAAATGAGGTTTATCACACATAGATCTGAAACACACTTACGTAAAGATTAAGTATCCAAAAGGCTACTACACTTTGCCAATGCACACAGAATCATGTTGGACTGCCCAATGTATCATGAGAATTATTAAAGGAAACTAAATACTTTAAGAACACTTTAATAGCGTTCCTTTTTGATTTTGGGTGGAAAGGGAGGTTGTTCTCTTCAGGATTATTTTTTCTAAGTACATTTCTAAATCCTATTTAGTTTTGTTTAACTCCAGCCTTGTAAACCCTTTGTGTGTTTCTTTCTCTCTCAAGCCTTTATGGACTTTTATAGCTCTCCTTCCAAGCACAGACTTTTCTGTATTGTTCCTTTTTGTTCTCTCAGAAATAAAGCCTCTTGGCCTACAATTTGGAGACCTTCTTCTGTACACACCCAAGACCACTGCTGCAGGCAACACAAAGGTCTCAGAATTAAAAAAAAAAAAAACAACTATGAAAAATGAATGAGGCAATTCCAGACTCACAAAGATTTAAATTTTTCTGCTTACTCCAGTAGATATCTCTACAGTGAATTCATTCATGCCAAATCTTCATCTTTTCACTGCAATAATGACAATAACAAAAAATGTTTAAATATAGACACCAAAATTCTGATGTCACCTCAGGACTATATGAGCTGGAGTAAGGACCCTGCTTCAATCTGAATCTTGACACCAGTCTGTCACTTTCATAAAAAGGACATACCTCAGCTGCACAGCCCTCCAGTACAGCTACATAGTTGACATTTTTTCAAGCACATCACTGCAAGAAGCAGCGGTTAAACCCAAAGCTTCAAGAATTTCACTAAAGAATGTACCAGTATCTGGTTATGTAAAGGCCTTTGGTTAAAGAATACATAAACTCCAAATACCACTGGGGCTTGTGGGTTGAATTTTTGGGGGTTTTGAGTTTAGGAATTTAAGTCGCATCTTACTGTGAGAAAAGAGAAAGCAAAAACAACTGAGAAATGGTATTAGTCCACTTAAAACTCAGAGCCATATGCTGTCATGCCACAATAATAAATAAGAGGCTTGTGTAGGGCAAAAAGACAGGCTGTGACCTCCTTTCTACTAATTATCATAAAGCTATTTTGTTGCCTTTTCTTAAATACTTTCCTATCGTCACACTTGGTACACTTAGTCCCAGTGTAGCTCTCCCTTATTATTTTGGCCCTAGGTCAATAAATCATCAGTCCAAGTTCTGAGGTATGCCCAAATACTTCCCATCAGAATTAAGTACTTCATGTGGAAGAAGGTGAGAGTTACTTCTTAAAAAAATTCCTCTTTATTTTCAACACAATTCACTTCACTGTCTATAGACACAATGCTGCTATACAGAATAAGGTCAAGATAGGGTTCTTCAGGTTTAAGATGCATATGGCAATGTTTTAGGCTGTGATTCAGAGGCCTACTGGAGAGGTATTTCCTTTAAGTAGCACTATTTAAAAAAAAAAAAAAAAAAAAGTGATTATTTTAAAAGGATTAATAAAACAGCACAGTGGAATGGATTGACCTGCTGGGAGGTGTAACTTGAAGATGGCATGAAGCCAAGAGCTTGAGACAGCTTCATAGCACATTAACAAGCAGGATGCTGAGGATCAAACTGGATTTATATAATAAAACCAGAGAAGAGGTTAATTTGTGAAGAACTTCTCCTGCATGGGTGAGAAAGCTCAAGGCAATACTTTTGACATAGTAAGCTCTAGCTGATGGAGGGGAATTCCAAGGGCTGATCCAAATTAATGAAGAGCTTTTACTGAGCAGGCTCCACGTTACATGATGAAGAGCCCAAGCCCTACAGTGAATTCTGACCCTGCAGAGTCAAGTAAACTCTACTCCTATCAATAGAAGTGCTGCTGGTGTTCAATGGAAATACAAATGTGAAAGGGATGTTTCTTTCACAAACGCTCTTGCTCGGGAAAGTTTCATGGCCTATCACCCACATACACGGAAATACGCAGGCAAGTACAAACATGCACATTAGCTCTGAGGGGTACAACTTGTGTTTACTCCACTGACCTCATTCTCATCCATCTATATTTAATGGAGCCCATGACAGCAATTGTGTTCTTTAATTGCTAAACACACAATGTGGACAAATTTGGGGGTTTTTCTAAATTACTGCAGAAGGTAAATTCACAGTTTTTCAGTATTAAAAAAAAAAAAAAAAAGGCTTATTTTGTGTAAATTTATTTTCTTAGCAGACAATTGAAAACAAGTTTTAAATATCATTCTCTTCTATTTAACAAAAAAAAAAAAAATCAGCAGATGTTTCTTGGGTGAGCTACATTGTTTATTATTTTCCTAAGATGTCTAAAACATAAAACTCATTTAACCCCTAAAGGAGTGACACAGAAATGACATGATGTGCATCATACATCAAATAATGGTCACTCCTGCTGCTCTTTAGACTTCTGGGACTTAATTTGCAATTATTTGCATTTACAGAGCAAAGTATACAATAGAAATGGGAACACATCTCCTAAGTTGATGCAGAATTAATTTTCAAAGGGTGACATGCACCATAAATCCTATTGCGTGATTACTATAAACACGCAAACAAAAGAATAAGGAACAGCGTTGTCTGCTAATGGATGTTCAGTTATGAATTTCAGTTGCTACAACATGTGATTAATTTACATGTTCAAATTAAGTCTCCATTTTTGCATGTTTAATTATGAGGTATTTAAAAGAGTGGATGGGTGTATTTGATCATAAGCAGCATCTAGGAAAAAGCTTGGCAATTGTAATTTGCTTGTCCTGGTTTATGTTCTCATTACATCATGGAATGAAAAAGTTACAAAAAAGGAATGTCTCTGTTCCCAGCTAACAATGCATACAAGTCAAGAGCTCTCCTCCTTCTAATATTTCCCATAAGGATGTGCATCAGAGGTATCTTTTTGACAAGCAAATAGCAGAGAGAATTTGTGAAAACAATGGTGTATCTTTGGAGAGACCAGTAGTACACATACTGTAGATGCCACCATTTAATTCCATTTTAGAGCTCCCACATTTACAAAAAAAAAAATTCATACAACCCTAAATTTTAGTAGGATTTCCATTTCATGCCTTTATGCCATGGATGAACAGCTCCAGGGATAATTTTCCTAGTAAAACACAGGGGTCCATCTGCAAAGGAGGGTTTAGGGCTGTGCAAATAACTGTCTTTTCAGTTCAGCTGCCAAGCCAAACAGTTGAAAAAGAATGTATGTTCAAACTGAACCAAATTCACAATTTTTCCAGGTTTCCACACCAAAACCACTACCATCTCCACTCAGCTCATTGTACTCTATTTTATATGAAATATTCCATGTCTCAAGAGGAATTTTTTTAAAAGGTAATCTTTTGGCAAGTGCAAACATAAAAGTCAAAGAAATGTAAGACAAGATTTAAAAAACTATTTCAAAAGGATTGTTCTCTCTGACTTTTTATATACAACTCACTCCTTTGCTATACTGAGGAATTTTCTTTCCCACTGGCTTGACTATAACACAGGTTGCCTCAGCTTCCAAAGTGAGTACCATTAATAACAGATTGCAGAGTCATTCTTATTCTATTGCTCATTGACTCCCAAGTATTACTGAAGCAGTTTGTATCAAGTGGCTTATTGGACCAGTTCCTTTCTGGAATGATCCAAAGGGTAACTGTTAGGATACCCATATAAGGAGTTAGGCACACAAATTTAAACTCCTATCTCAATCAGGCAGAGCATGGTTTTGAACTCCGATCTGACTCTGCTTTTGTGACTAGACACTGGAGGATGTTGAGGTAGGTTCTCACCCCTTGTATTGGAAGTGGTTCACTTCACATGCAATGCTTAAGTGGCTACCATCATGACTGAGAACATCTTTAAAGCCAGGTGATTAGCAGAATCCCCTAGCAGAAAGGGCATTAGCCCCACAGACTGTTCCTTTGAAGCAAAAAAGTATAAAGAGGAACAACTGAGAAGACATTGTGGTAGACCTCACTGATGCTAATTGCTCATGTCCTGTTCTAATAGACAGGATCTAAATTTCCAGAGCAGAGGACAGAATTAAATATAGTATCCATCATTGCAGATGAACAGCTTAATCACCAAGAGAGGAGGTAGAAGAGAAACGCAACCCTGGTGAGGTCTGCCTTCTTCCCATCACCACCAGTATTCTTAGATTAAATTTTTCTGGTGGATAAGGAGCAAATTACCCTAAATAATTTGTCCCGTGCCAGAAATGACCATTTTTTGAACTACAAATTTTTCTCTTTTTGTCCTAGAAGATGTACACGCAATTTTGAGAGAGAACAGTTCTGCAGACAGGAATATCCTGCTGTCTAGCAAAGGAAAAACTCTGGTAAATGTAATACCAAACACTTCTAGATAAAAATTTTTAGATATAATTAATAGAGCCGATCACACTCATGGTATATTATACATATTTGAAAATGCTTACATACCTGAAGCTTCAAGGCATAGCATCTCAAAAGATCTGCTGCCTGATTTACAGAAAAGTCCTGGAAAAAATCCCAGCATACATCATCCTTCACATCATTCCCATTCATTTCTATAATCTATGCCCTTTTCTGCATCTTGACACTATTTGCATAAAGGAGATGCTGGACAAGACAAAATGTAGTTTTAAATGTCTGAATTCACAAAGGTCTGTGAAGGAAGGGTCCTTCTGTTTGGTAAGCATTATACATCTATAGGTTCCATAATGCAGTAAGATTAGTAGGAAAATATATTGTAAATATATTTATCAGAAGCAATGACTTCTAATATGACATAGAAACACTATTGAACATTTTCAGGTAATACTATTCACTCACACTTGCTGAATAACCAGATGAACCAATGTAGTCCCTGCCCCAAAAGACACAGATCCTAACTTAAGAAAAAATGCAAGAAGTAGGTATATACCTGAACTCATTGACAGTTTAATTTCAAATATGTTTTATATATTCTTAGTCCAGGAAGGCACAAAATAAAATTGATCATCTGCAAAACACTTGAGTCTGTCATTTCCTATCCTTCTTCCTGACTGGGGAAAGTAAAATTGAAAAATATTTAGTGGATTGAGATTCCCATCACAATTATAAAATATTTTCAGATTTTAGCAGAAGAACCAGTTAAAAAACATCACTAACAGACATATATTTTGTCAACATCTTCTTTGAATGCACAAATAACTAGGAGGTGACAGCCTACTTTCAGCATCACAAGTTGGAAGAACAATAGATAGAAATGCTATGAAGTGGAAAAGTTGTCTTCACAAAATACCTTTTAAAAATGGGGAACTGGATTAAAGCAAGAAATCACATTTTTACTTGAGTAATAGAGATGAGAAAGAACAATAAGGAAAAAAAAAAGTAAAAGTAGTGTTATTTTTTTGTTTGAAATTACTAATACATGGAAACAGTGCTTTTCAAATTGCATGGAATTAAAGTTATTTTTAAAATGCTACTGAAGACACTTTTGTGTTCCTTTGTTCTCTTTTTTTGTGCAGGCTTAACTGATAATCTCCTGCAGTTATTATTATAGTTGAAGACTGCATCTATTGCTCTGGGGCATGTAGCTATTTGCAGAAGCTTATTAGGTTTATTACTAAACAGTAACTAAATTAAAAAAAATATATATATACTTTGTAAGAAGACCTGGCAAGCAGATAACATTTGTGACTGAGTAAATTCCACTAATACTTCAATAAGCAATTGTTGTTTTCTGCCATGTTTTTGTGATTTTTAATGTGCTTTTCCCTTCACTTCAGGCATTCAAGATTTATTGGTCAGCTTCTTGACTCAGAAAGAATTCTGATTTCTAAACACTGCACATGCAGCTGGTATTCTCACCACTGCTTTAACTACCACAGGAACCCAGGCATGGCTGAGTTCCTGCATACTGTAGTTGATACAAGACCAGGAGCGTGCAAAACTTCGGCCATTGCCTAGGACTCACAAACAGCTTTATTCTTCAGCTACATTCAGAACATGCTGGATAAAGATACACAAACTATCAGGATAACCAGCAATAGCAATTATACTAGTTACAATACCGCACTGGCACAGCCATAATATTTCTTTTCTATCCAACCTTGATGATCATCATCTGAAGTTGCCTTTAATTGAACTGTGGCACACTGACCTTCCCAAAAACCCAGACAGATACTGAGAATGCTTTAAAATGCAGCTGGATCATTCACAGGTAGAGTAACATGTTCAGCAAGCGTTCAAACATCTCTAACTTTCCCAGCTTTACTGTGGAAGAGCTTTAGTTGAAGGTTTTAAATATTAGTTAAGGGTTGTTTATATTCAGTACAACTCTTCATTCATTCCATTTGGATTTTTAACCATTATATTTCTCTTGTTCAGTTAGAGGATTATCAGAAATTTGCCATATTCTGGATATTTTCATTTCACATATTTTGTGTCACAACTGTGGTGGGTCGCATGACATGCAGCTGTGTTAACATATTTATGTTTTGGATACTTATAAGCTCTTGTACTCTGGAGTGTTATTTTTCTACTTGTTTACATTTGAGAATTACTGCGTTGGTTTGTTGTTGTTGTTTGTTTGTTTTGTTTTTTTTTTACCACGAGGTTAGAATTTATGGGAAAAATTAAGGAATAAATAGGTACAGTGTCTTACCTTTTTTTCATGTCCTGACTGCCAGATGAAGGATTAGAGGGATAAAGCTGTTTTTCTTCTGTGAAACTGCAACTAGTCCAGTCACAAACTCACAAATGCTCCTTTCACTGTTAGCTATACTTTGACCACACAAGTGTGGTTTGCAGATTTTAGGAATTACAAAAACATATGGTAAAGAGCTCTCAGCAGTCTCACTTATGTATCATCAGGAAGAGCTTCCAAGGGACCTCTCCATCCCTGCAGTGCTGAAAAACTTCCAGGGAAAATCTTCCTGGATACTGATGATCTTGTTTAACTCAGGGAAAACTGTACTCTCAGCCAGCTGTTTCATTATAGGAAAGTACCAGTTCACAGAAAAATTACCTGTACACACAAGGCTTTGCCTCTGACATACAGAGCTTTACCTGCATAAACTCTGATAACAAAACCAAGTCTGTACCAGCAGATCACAGATATGCTTCATCAGGTAATCACATAAGCATAAGAGTAGACCCCATAGTTCTTTCTAAAGGTGCATGACAGCAACCATAAATAAACTAAATATGCTGCATTTTATTTTATAGTATTCTGTTCTTTCTTAACTCTACAGCTTTTTAAAAATGCCAACAGCCTCAACGGTGCAATCCAAGGCATGCTTGATACTGATACTGGATGCTGATAACATGATTTTTTTTTTACAGATAAATTTGCAATTAGACATATAAATAAGGAAGTGATTAAACCGTCTTTGAGGGAAGTTATATATGACAACACTTCATAAATGGAAAATTTACAATGGAATTTGTTCATAAGGATTGCTGAAAATGGTCTGATAAAAACAAGATGAATCAGTCAGTTGTCTGCAGATGGACACTCAAAATCAGCACTGTGAAGTTTGGAGAAATGATGTCAAATTCTATGATTAGAGAACTGGGAAGCGTAAGCATGTCACCTGCAGTCAAGGTGCACAGCAAAAGTGCTTCAGCACAGACTCAGTAAAGGGATATTTTCTACCTGTCTTTTAGCTGCTGCTGCAGGTGTCTGATAGGTGTTGACTTATACCTGCCAGTCCCAACCCCAAACACACTTAAACATGCAACAAATCACATTCAAATGCCATCCTCAATCCAACTTGAGAGAGTAAAAATAGAAGATTTCGGAATGCTAAGACCATTCAAATCACTACCTCAAGTCTTCTCTGAGCTTATACAAGTGATACGAGTAATTATTCTTAATATTGTCTTAACTGACACTAAGAAGCACACTTCTATTACAGAATAAAAGACTGACATTAGTTAATCTATTGCTGAACACTTAGAAGTAAATTTGGGGAGGTCAACACAATACTAGGGCATAATTCTGACTTCACCTAACTACCTGCAGATATTTCATCCACCTTGTTTCAGCTTGAGATACCACAACATGATAATTATCATATGCTCATTAACTTGCCTTAGGAAAAAAAAAAAAAAAATTTAAACGCAATAATTTGTCTAAGGAGACCAAGCCTACAGGAGAAGCTGTAAGATGATCTGCTTGAGTAACCTGATGATGTCTTTCTCCCAAGGTACTGATCTGGCAGAAAGTCTCCATTGCCAGAGAGAGACACAGGTCTGCAACAGCTGATAAAAAATTGGACATTGTGTTCTGTGGAAAGGAATTTCCCACATTTCCCAACAAGTCTTCATTCTAAACAGGAGTCAAAACATGGCATCTGAAAGTCTCCTGCAAGAAGGAAATTTCAACAGGAAATTGCAGGTTTAGAAAAATAAGTTCATTTCAGTTCATTTCATTTGGTTACTTTTCTCCAAAATGAAACTGGACAACAACCCTCTCCAGGGGAATCCTGAGATTTCCTCAAGACTGAGAAGTGCTTGAGGAACACACTTTGGGAGTAGGCTGTACCTAGTCAGGGTAGTTTTTTGACATCCTCAGAAGTACAACTGTTTCTGTTACAAACCCATCTGGTTTCACAGATAATTTTTTTTATTAAAAAACTGGCACAATATTTTATATCACAATATCTGACACAATATTTTTAGCCAGTCTTACGCACTACTCATTCCAAATATTTGTTGGGTTTTGCTCATATATATGAAAAGGAATATGCATTTGGGCTCGATCTTTTCCCAATATACAGACTTGCTTGCCATTTCATATCCCATGTCCTAAACATCACTGTCTGTCTGCACAAAGAACTGGATGTGAAGTAGATACAATCAAGAGAATAATGGGGTTAGTCTAGTCTTCCCTTCAGCCTCAGTGATAACTGTTGGCTTCATTGAAAAAAACCCACAGCCCTGTACATTCACATGAACCTAGAATGAGCTGGTTCCCTAACAAGTACAAAGTCTCCATCAGGATCAGATTTTTGCCATCAGACAGCAGCACAGAATTGTGTTCATGAGCTCCTGTACTTTTTTCTACTTAAGACTGTTTCCTTCTACACCTGGTCAAATCTCTACACACATTAAAATGTGGTAGTTTGGTTGGTTGGTTAGGTTTTGGTTTTGTTTGGTTTCTTTTTTTGGTTTTTTTTAGGAAAAAAAAAAACAACAAACCAACCACCAACTATCCAGTCCAAGCTATAATGCCTTAAGTCTATTTAACAGCAAGTTCTAGTGTTAAATACACTGCACTTCTCACCCCAATCCAAGAGGATGGCAAGCAGCATAAAAGCAAGCTGAACCCCTTCAAAGCATATCTACTATATCTAGTTGTATTATTACAACTGCCACCAACCATAAATCAGGTTCTGATGGCCCTGTTCTACCAGAATTCCCATTACACAGTCAGTTATCCAGTTACATTGACTTTGCTGCTGTTTTACACTTCCACCTCATTGCCTGATAAAGGTCCAGATGCCACTTCTGATTATGGACAGACAAGAGAATACCAGGACTCTAACAAATGGAAAAGAACCAGCAGCTGCCATAGGAACTGGAGTCATCAGCAGGAGCAAGGAACAAAGACATACAGGAAGTAAGGACTAGAGAAGTATGAGCAGGAAGAGCATGATTAACTTAGAAGTCAAAATTAATTGTAGAATTACCCAGAATGTCTAGCTTCTGTTCAGAAAGACACTGGTAACAGTCAAGCCTGATGGAAGACACATTAAATATTTGCTTCCCTAGTAGTCCTGTCCTGCATTCACCATTGAACAGGGATAGGGAAACAATGTGACTGAAAATGGATAACAGGACCATAGATGGGAAGCAATGATGGAAGAAGCTGTAAACAGAAAGGATGTGTCCAAAAGGACACATCTTTTCTGTTCAGAAATGGGTCATTCTCAGAAAGTGTTTGAAAACCTTGCAGCATACTGAAATGATTTAATCCATCTCAGAAATGTCTAATAGCTTGTGCAAAACAGTGGACTTCCTGGGGCTGTTGCAGGTCATGTAATATCAGTCCCATCCACTTTGAATAAGGCAAGTTACAGACAAGATGATGCAGATGTCAGAAATGTACCCTCTAGATGCCATGTGCCAAAGCAAGTAACAGAATGAATGTCCAAACTCACCCCTTCCTATCCTATATTAAATCCATATTCAACATTCTTTTCTATACTAGCCAGTAGCCAACTGGAAGTGAACTCAGTGTCAATATAGGTGAAAAGGTTTGAAGCAACCATTTATCTAGAGACTGCAAGAATAGCCATGGCTTGCATAGTCAGTGTGCAATTTGCTTTGCTTTCAAGAATCAGTCATCAGAAACTAATTAGCCTGGGTTTTGCAAGCCGTTACCTTGACCGAAAATTAAAAGTGTTTACAATGTAGTTAAGTCTGCCAATCAGTATTTTCCTCTGTGAATCACCTTCACAGTATTGCATAATTTTTACCTAAATTCACCATCTCCTGGAAAGCAAGGATTCCTTTTTCACCTGGAAGGCATAATAGCTATTAGTGCAGCATCCACAATGGGGGAACACAGGCAAGCCAGAAACCATAAAACACTATCTCATATTAACAGACAGTCTACATTGGTTCAGAGGCCAAGTACTGAGCACTTCCATTGCATCAAATGAATTAAATATTCACAAGTCACAACAGCTGCAGAGGAAATCAGCCAACACACTGGTAAATATGCAACTGGCATTGCATACTGCCTCAACGTATCTGCTATACTGCAGCTGCCTGCCTTCGTACCTATAGTCTGTGCCTCTAGGAGGCACTATCGAACTACAGTCCAGGGCACCTAAGGCATTTAGAAAAGCAGCCACAGCCATAAATCCTATTTTTCACATGTTGTTGTTCATCTGCTCTCTATGAGGAGATGATTTATTTCTGTGGTAGGGAGCTACTCAAAGGAAAGCCTCAAAACATCCTAACAAGGATAAGTGTGACATATGTGTTATGTCAGCCACTACCCATTAGAAGGCCTATTTCCTAGAACTGACATAGATGCAAGTATTTTCTGTAAAACAGTCAAAGTGCTGACACCTTCTCTCATATTATGGAGGTCATTGTGAACTAGAAAATGCAATTTCCACAGATCTTTTTGTTTAGTCTGATTTTTCAGAACATTCATCATGAAACATGTCACATTACGTCAAGATACATCATGTCGTGTACGTGACATACATATCACGTGATATACATCCTCTATCTCAGTATTCTGGGACAAGCTCTTCTTCACAATCCTAATTCTTCATGACATTCAGCCAATATAGCCATAGAAAGGATCCCCGTGAACAGTAATTCTCTCTCCATGGTGAATCAGCACTGCTCATTCTCTGCAAACCAGCATTCTGGTGAGAGGCAAAATAAGAACGCTTCCCCTCAGATATTATGGGTGGTAAAGCTCCATTTTTGTTTAGCTGAACCAATCTGGTGAAGAACTGGAGTAACACAGTGGTGAGTCAAGCTCACTATGCTTGCCCATGGAGTATTTAATTGTGTTCTTTTTGTTTGTGGTTCATGCACATAATCTAAAAGGTCATTCTACACTGAAAGCAGTTGTTTTGCCATTTCTAATGGAAAAACAATTCCCCATCTCACATCCATAACAATAAAAATAAGAACAACAAAACCCCACCCGCATGAAAGAACCAGCCAGCAAGAACATCCCATTGCACAACATCTCTCCATCTCATAGAGGCGAACCCTTCCCAATTATCCCTAGATATCTGCTCAAGAAACTGGGCTATAAAGCATGTCCTGAAGGTGAACAGCCCCAAGAGTTCTTTGTCCTTTGCTTGAACTGATCCAAGCAATTACTGTGACTTACTGCTCTTATTTCATGAGTGATTTCAGTCAATATGACAATTAGATTGTGATGTTTGGACAGTAAATGATACATAGAAAACAGATGTTAACAGGTGTCCAGATACTACTCCCTGTTGCCACTGGATTTTCACATTTAATTCACATTATTGTGCAGACAAAATTGGACACAGAACTAATTAATTTGTTTTTAAAAGTTCCTCTTCAAAATTGTTCTGTTGGAACTCTACATTTATTGCAACTTGTGGCAGTCAATAAAACTTCATGGCTTTTTGCAAAAAGGTCAAATATGCATAAAACATATAATTTCATTGACAAATAACCCAACTGAAAAAAAACCAATGTTTCTCCATAACTTTTAACAGACGTTTGTTTTTGACATTTCTCTTGTGATTTTTCTTCTGTTTTGCTTTGGTTTTTAATCACAAGTTAGTCCATAATCTTTCAAAAGGGAAAAGACATTATTATCTGGAGATGAGATGGGAAATTAAAAAAAAAAAGTCAAATTTCTTATCAGCTTGGAAGCAAAATTTCAGAATGTTTTCACTTCTTCTCCCCAAACTTTCAATTTATGACACAAACTGAGCTGACATACAGTACTGGCAGTAGAGGTTAAATCTCTCTGGTGAGACACTTTGGGTCTTTATGAAAATACTGTCAAAGTCAGCACTACCTCCTCTGAGGGAGCTCACAGGAAAGAGTCCAGGATGAAGTTCAAACACAGCATGGAGATTACTCTGTACTAGAGGTATGAATTACTGCTTGTTCACACAGAATTCTGCAGCGCCTTCATGGCATATCTCTCTCCTTCACCAGGGAATGCTTTGCTGTGACACAAATCAAGCTCCTGAACTCTTCACTGCAAATCAAAAAATAAGACAGCTTAAGGCATATAATTTGGGTTATGATTTGCAATATTCATTAACAGCCAATTCTATCAAAGAAGAAAATATGCCCTGAGCTACAGAAATGAATACAGGGTTTGTTACAGCAACAAGACTGATGGTCTCATCCATAGTGATCTGACAGTGTCTGCCTTTACAGTGTACCTTGTTTTGATTTTCATATCAATAATTATATTATGTGCCTGAAAACATCTGGATAGTTGGCTGACTTGATGCATGTTAAAACCATCCTGTCTCTGCATATGCATTGGAATAGGAGCTATTACAAGATCACATAACAGATGTAGAGAGCAGTAATGAGTCTTAAAAGTCTTGTGCTACACCAGGGCCAGGGAGCACTCTCTGTGGTCCCTTCTGCCCTTAGAAGTTATGACTTGAACACATTAACTGAATCTCCCAATGCCAAACAAATGCAGTAGCACAATAACTCGTCTTGGTACTTTTCTCCAACAGCTTCCTCAAGGCACAGAGCCAACACCTGAGTTAGCACTAACTGCATGGTGTCACCTTGTCACCTAATACAAGCTAGAGAAAGAATTTCTGCCACACGGTACCCCAGCAGTTCCTGGCTAGTATGGCTGTGCTGAGTCTTAACTTTCAAAACTTACTTAGGCTGTAAGGCTGCGCATGGCTGCCCCTTCACAGGAATGCTGCATTTACTATTTTGGGGCCTCAAGCACTTTCCAGACAGTCTTTAAGTAGGTCAGCCAGTCTCAAACACTACTATGGATTTGAGTGACTTTTTCACCTCTTGGTATTAAATGGATTCAAACAGCTCAAAAGACTAAAGGATCTTTCTCTAATTTGATTTGAAATTATGATAAACTCTTTCTTCATATGCAGAGCTACAGAATCTCATTATGAATTAATGAGCAAGGTAACTTTAAAGCAAACATTATGAAGAAAGTCTGTCATTCTTTGTCCCTTTTCCTTGCTTCCTAGGCTCCATTCTATAATTTCAGAACAGCTTCTTTTGTTTGACGTTTCAGCATTTATAATGTATTTTATTTGCTAGTTCTAGTAGCAAAACACAGGTTTGTGTAGCATCAGCTTTTAAGTATTTCCTGACCTAAGGACAAGAGACATAAATTTTCAAAACAGGGGTCACAAGTAAACCATTATGTTATGTAGTTTTCTCTTGAAAGAACTATTTCTCCTTAAAATTGTCAAATTTGCCAGATCAACAATTGTAATCATCCTCGCATTTCAGAGGGGAGCTATAAAGTGAATGGGGGAGCAGGAAAACAATCTCTACCTACTTTACAAGATGTCTTTTAAGATATTTTCAAATATGTTTTCTACATTTTCAGCAAACGTACTCTGAATATGCAGCTACATGCTGCACGTTCTGGCATCTCCATAAAGTGTTTGGCACAGGTGTCTGACATTCTTCAGCATCTGAGTTACCTTGTCACTACCTCAGAGCAGGTAATGGTTCACATGCTTCCAACAGCAGCTCTGCATGCATGAGCTGCTTCTCAGGAAAAGGGCATGGGGGCACACTTTAGGCTCACAGTGTTGAGCAAAAGATGGATTTACATTAGAACCATAAAGACCTGTAGCACTGAGCTGATATATTGGGAGAATAGATGGTTTGAGTAGATTTTACCTTATTCCTCTCTACATCAAGAGCAGAAGACAAGGAGGAAAGTACAACTCTCAAGATCACCATTAAGATCCCTATTCTGGCACCAGTGGGATCAAGTACTTGGGGCACAGTGCAAAGACTAAAGGGAAGCATTTTAAATTTTGCAAGACTTCTCTGGATACATCATTCAGCTAGTGGACTAACAACCAGGCATCTTTTAATGTAAACTCATTGCTATTAACTCAAAGTTAACTCTTTGTCTGAGTTCTGATATGTTGATTTAGCTCACATATTAAGAAATGGTTTGTAGTCATCTGAGTCAAGATGCCTTCCATTTTTTTATTTTTAAAGATACATGGCTTTTTGCAAACTCACAAGCTTCTGCCATAGTCTTTATGATCCAAATCTCTGCTACTCTTCCAGTATGTTTTCCTCTGTCTATACCCTACTTCTCCCTGTACCCTAAGGGCAAATTATACAAATTAATGTCTTGGGTTTTATGACATGGACACTGTTGAGAAATGTTAACCTAAAGTCACATCAAGTTTTTTCTTACTTCAAGTTCCCTTACAAACTTGAAACATAGACTGCTTTTCAAAAGTTTTGCTGAGATACAAGGATTTTCCAAGTAAACTCTAATGCCTAATACAGCAAAGCCAAAACAATATATGAATTTGTACAGAGAATTGTGGAAGTCATGATTTTATAATGATTTTTTTGTTTGTTTGTTTGGTTTTTTTTAATTATCTTTAATTCTGGAAAGGTCTGGTTGAGCATGCAGAGGCAGTAAGACTTTCCATTTAAATTCCTTAACATGTGAAAATTGTCACTTGTCACGGATGCAGTCTTGGGAGTCTGATTCACTAGACCTTAATATTCAAAGAAAAAGGAAGGTCCTGAGCCCTGAAAGATTAAAAGCAAAGAAAATCCTAAGCCAGCACACTTCTGTGAAGCTATAGAAGATCAAAGGATATATCACCTCATCAATATTTGCAGGGCTATGTGCTATGTGTACAAATGTAACTTTATGGTGAAAATAAATTTACAAACACTAGTAGACACATGAAAATAAATGTTTACACACATACCTATATATACATCTGCTTGGAAATAAATAAATAATTAAATAAAGTCAGGCTAGCAGAGCTACCAGGGATTGGGTATGCAGTTAGAAAGGAACCAAACGTCATACACAAGTTATAACTAAAGCTTGGCTTCTTCAGGGGCACAATGCTGCTGAAATGAGAACTTGTGCTGCTTACTGTAGCCCTTTTATTACCATGTTTTAAAATGTGGTTTTCTTTAACCAGTAGTTTAACTTCCTGGAAGGACTTTCCTTATTCACTGAGCAGCCCCACTGAAATCAGTTTGATCTGCATTTGCAAGACTCAGAGCAAGACCATGTTTCAGTATTGAAATCAAGAAATACCTGCACAGAGAACATGAATCTGCTTGCCTCCTGCATGCAAACAGCTTAGTTAGGAACAATAAAACCACTAACACAGCAGAGGAAAGAAGTTCTCACCTGAGAAGGATTAGTAGGAAACCATAGGAAAAAAAAGTTTAGGAAATCCATTCCTAATGCCTAGAGTATGAGACTATTGTATAATGTTATCAAGACCATTAAGAGTGGCAACCAAAGACGCTTGATATGCTCTAATTCAGTTGTGGAATACTGATTGCAATTGGCGGTCTGTTATATAAGTCCAGAAATAAGGCCATAAAAGTTATCTCTGATCTTAAATACAGCTAAACTCTACTGAAGTATTATGGGCAATTGTTTTTCTCACAGTCTCCAATAGCAATAAAATACATTTCAGGTTACCTCTATTTCTCTTGAGCAATTTATGCCAATTCCTGCCTGCCTACCTCATCAAAACTGCCTACTCCTTCCACTCTTCAGACCCCACAAGTAAATAGTGTAAGTTGTAGCTGGCTAAAGGCAAGATACCTTCCAGGATGTAGAAAGGTTGCCACAGGACTGCAGCTGCAGACTTAATATTGAAGTAAATTTTAATAGTTAAGCTGCATGTATTACTCTTGATGGTCATTATTACTTTGCATTCAGTTAATGTCATTGAAGTCATTATTACATTGCATTAATTAATGTTCTGTCACCTAGGGATGTTAGATTAAAAGCACTGCTGTTATAGTAAAGAGAAAAGACTTACCCTTCTTCCAGGATGAAGGTCATGAAGTTTTGCATTGGGTTTTTTTGTCTGGGTTTTTTTGGTTGGGTTTGTTTTGGGGTTTTTTTGTTTTGGTTTGGGTTTTTTTAATATTTTGAGACAAACAAATCTGACCCATCATATAAACACAATAAGTCCATAATAAGTAATAATAATTCTTCTCCTCATTAGTTCTTCATTGTGATGTTTTCCAGGATACTTCACTGCATTAGGATAATTTTGTTGTTTTTCTAATTCCAAATCAGAACAATGACAGTAGCATCCAAAAAAGTTTCTTATAATTGCCTAAACTGCATAACACCTTACCAGGATGTCATGAAACAGCCAAAGAATTTAACATTATAAAACTGTATATACCATCAGATACAACAGTTTTGAGCACATTTTCAGACTAGCCAAAGTTTACTAGCTTTCCCAACTCTAATTTAGCCAAAAGTTTTTCATGGACCATCTGGTTCTAATGATACAAAACTAGAATATTTGGTGTCCTTTTCACTCTGCTACATTAAATTAAAGCTTAAAACATCAGTAAAGCAAAACCCATTCTTTTTATATTATGTTATTTAAATTAAATGTTAAGTATTTTGGCTCAGTAAATGTGTTTATTTTTGTAAAAATGTACAGCTTATACTATATGATACAGTCAGCAGAATCCTTAGTTCAGTTAGTCTTGAATACTCCTGGTCCACAGCCCACTGAGGCAAAGGGAAGTGTTTCCATTGACATCAATGGGCTCTAAATGAGGCTCCTACTGTGAGTGACACCACATCCTTACTCATCCTAAAACATGTATGAGGTTTCAATACTTCTCCCAAGAGAAAAGGTTCAAATTATGCTTACAGTAGCTCTTCCTAAATTAAATAAAAGGGCCCAAGTGTGCATTCCATGAACAAAACTGAAATTCAGTGAAATCAAAATATTAAGGATGTCATAAGATGTTTTATAGTGTAAAGGTATTGTGAACTATATAGTCTTTGTAGGCACTGTAGCTAGCTATAAATAGGCTCTTTGAGTGCAACTTTGGCAAGTGCTTGAAAGACTATCTTCCAGCAGTTGTTGACCAGAAATGGAGTTTTGAAAATCCCACCTTAAATGTAGCTCATCACTTCTGAATTCAGTCACAACAGGTTACAATTCCCTGCATTTCACCAGTCATAGAAGCTGGTTCTGCAGGTGGAAACAAAGACTAAGATTTTGGAAGATGTGTAGGATAAAAGTCTATTATAAACAACAGAAGTGCCTAGCTTTTCTGACGGTCCAAAGAGGTCTTGCCGTCTGAGCATCCATGAAAGTATACCAGCCATTCCCTCAAGAATCTGAAACCTTCCATACATCATCTAAGGTCAACAAACAGCAAATATATCTTAGTTACAAGATCAGTTTACGGTCTACTGTAGCAAGTAGCCATCATCTTTTTCGGTATGTTTTGTTTTTCTTTGTTTCATCTCTCTTTGTGCCAAACCCAATAGAAAATATCCCACCTATTTCACTGAGGTTAACCAAGATAAAGGCATTATCCAGTGGGGACACTCTCTACAACTACCTGAAAGGAAGTTGCAGTCAGGTAGGGGTTGAGCTCTTCTCCCAGGCAACTAGTGACAGGACGAGAGGGCATGGCCTGAAGCTGTGCCAGGGGAGGTTTAATTTGGATTTTAGGAAGCACTTCCTCATGTATTAGACACTGGAATGGACTGCCCAGGGAGATGGTGGAGTCGCCATCCCTGGAGGTGTTTAAGGAAAAAGTGGATGTGGTGCTTAGTGACATGATCTAGCTGATGTCACGGTGTTGGGTCATAGGCTGGACTTGATGATCTTGGAGGTCTATTCCAGCCTCAGAAATTCTGTGATTCTGGATCATCACAGCCTGTCCTCCTCTATACACTTCCCCAAATATGCTACAAGGGTAAACATTGTTTCTCCTTTCTTTCTCCTTTTTTCTTCTCTCTCCATGGTAGCTTCCATGCTATTATTACAAAATAGTTCAAACATATAGCTCAAGTCCTGAATTCCTTACATAGCCCCCTAAACAGGATTTTTTTCTGCAGTAAGAAAGGACTGAGAGAGTACTGCATGAATTGGCCCATATGGAGTTACATGCTAACTGTTGTTATTGTTCTCAGAGAGTGCATTTAAGGTTTTGGGAACAAACAATAAAATGAACAGCTGAACAATTTTAATCATGGCCCAGTTCCTAGTTACAATTATTTTTAAGCTGTCTCACCATTAGCTAGACTGAGGGCTTTTTTCCCCAATGAAAAAAAAAAAAAAAAAAAAAAAAAGTAAAACTTAAAGACCTGTTTTTAAATGACAGTAAAAGAAAAAAAAAAAAAAAAGGTTCTCAAATGTAACATGCTATGACTTCTGCTCTTAGCCCAGCATTTATGTATGAGTTACACATAATTTTTAAAATGTTCCATTCTCTATATACTTCATGTAAAAGACAGTTCTCCAGGAAAATATGCTTTACAAAATAATTTAAAGAGTGGCCTCTGAACTCTATGACTAGACAGAGAATATCAGATTTTGACCGCAGACATGTCTGAGCAAAGTTAGAATGCATGCTCATATGAAAGGCATATTTCATGCATTCTGTATTTCAAAATACTACAGCAGGGACACACCAAATCAGAATAAGATGACAGCTCACACAAGCAAATGAGAGCAGGAGAATAAGATGACACTAGGACATGAAGACATTCAGAGAGACTACCATCCAAGAATATCCTTTTAAGATCCCTTCTTCATTCATCAAGGACTGATTCAATTACTTCCACTGGAGTCAACAGGAAGACTTGTGGTCTTCAGTGTCTGTTATTGTGGCTCATTACTTGTGTTACAGTAGCACACTGATGATTCAGTTAAGCTCAAGCACTGAATACCAGGTTCTATACAAACACCCACAGTGTCATAATCCCCTCTTACCAGTGCTTGCATCAAGCAAAACTTTGAATCGTGGAGGAAAAAAAAAAAATACAGCAAACAAAACATAGGAAAGAATCCAAATGGAGCCGAAAGGATTTAAGCTGGGTTACAAAAACAGTCAGTGGCAAAACAAGGTTGCCTGACTGTATCCAGTGCCCTATGTATTAAACCATTCTTCCTGCTGATAGACCTTGGGTCAAACCCACGCTTCACAATATGAATGTGTCACGGTTTAGGGTCAGAGTGGCCCTTTAGACCTATAACAGACACTCTCTCCCCCTCCCTCCCCAAAGGGGAAAAGAAAGGCAATAAGAAAGAGAGACTTAGCCATTAGAAAAGGAAACTAGAACAGTTTTAATGAAAATAATAATAATAAAAATAGAATATATACAAATATATAAAAAACCAGTATTGATCCCAACCCCCCTGATGGTAATTACATCACCATCACCGATGCTGTGGAGCAGGCACTGGGGGAGTCCCAGCAGCAGACAGGAGCTGTGTTCAGGAGCTGGATTCTGGTATCGGATTCAGGAACATACTGATTGGGATCGAAGGCAGAACAGAGTCCTCCTCGGATGCTCTGAGGAAGAAACTGAAAGAGGACCTGAGCCAAGCCAAGCAAAGCTGGCAAAGCAGTCCAAGAGGGGAGAAGAGCTTGGGATCCCCTAGAGACAGCTAGACCCTCCATATCCCTCAGCTTTATACTGCATATGACATATATGGGATGAAATGCCTCGATGGTCAGTTTGGGGCTACCTGCCCTGTCTGCTCCTCCCTGCAGGTGTGGCTTTTCTCTTTCTTTCTTGCACCCCCCAAGGTGGTACACAAGATCCAGCAGTGGCCTTGGTTTGCACACCAATCCTTGGTAGTAACTCTAAACATGGGGTGTTATCACTGCTTGAAGCAGACACTGTCTGAAAACAGGCTGCTAACTTCAGAAAGTGCAGTTAGTTAGAAGAACTGAGCTGAAAAGTAAAATCACTGAACAGAACCAGATCTGTTCTCACCCAAACCAGGACAGAATGATAATGGAGTGAATGTAGTAAAAAACATACATGGTAAATACAATGAACAGCTGTCACAGTGTTTCTACCTCATTCACATTACACTCACTGCAATAAAACTACTTTGTGTGCAGAAGGCAGGAATCACTAGCACTCTACTTGCAACTCTTGTTTTTAATAAGAAGTTCTGCAAGAAAATGTCATAAACAGAAACGCAGAATCACTCCAGAGGTTACCCATTTCCTCTCCTCCCACACTACAGCAGGCTCAGTTATAACCATATCATTTCTAACAGATGTTTGTCTCATCTGTTGATGGATGCTCCAAGCTATCATTAGGCAATCTCTCCAGGCACTTCACCTCCCTTGCCATTATAAATGTTTTCCTTTCTTCTAATCATAACCTTCCCTGCTACAGCTTACACTATTAGTTTTTCTCCTACTATGTCCTCTCTTCAGTTTTACCTTCTTTAGGCTACAAACACATTCATGTCTCTCCTTGTAAATCATATTGTTGACTAACATTCAGCTTGAGGTTTACTGCAACTTTAGTGCTTTTTATGCAGTATTGTCACTTGGGTTGTCCATCCTGCATTTACACAGTTGATTATTCCTGTCTCATTATTGCTGCAATAACTTGCATTTGTCTGTCAAACTCCCCTTGAATTTTTTTCTAAATGCAATTCTGAATTCTTTAGTGTATCTAAAGTTAGTGTGAATTGCAAATTTTAGAAGCCTGTTCAACACTATCATAAAGGACACTACTGAAAATCATGAATATTAGGAGGCTGCAACAGATATTTATTCAATGCATCAAAGAACTACTGAAAAGTATTATTTTAGATACATTTAGTAAGCCCATATTGTACCCATTCTATGGTAATTTAATTGAGAGCGTTTTCCTTGATATCTTATTGGAATATCATATATGTGCAATATTAAAAATCTTACTAAGATCAGGATAGACTTACTAATTTTTCTGTATCCAGAGACTGCTGCTCTGTTGTAAATTAGTTTGACATGTACTGACAACTCATACAATTTGTTTCTGACTGATTTTCATATGTTGAAAAATAATTCAACTTTTTTATCTTCTATGTGTTTAAAATTATGTTGTTTGTCATTTTTACAGAATTTCTGGGGGAATTGTATTTCTATTTATCAGTCTTTTCTTTATAACTTTTTTTTTCCTCCTGTCTAAAGGTAGTCAGTGCTATTTACCCTTTCAAAGAGTTATCAATTACTAATTTGTCTGAGACTGTTTTTTTTAAATACCTCTAAAGGTGGCAACTGAAGTCCAGACAATCTGAAACAATTAGCTTAGTTAAATACCATACAGTTACAATCTGTACCTTAATAAAAGTACACAGGGAAGCATGAAGGCTCATTTTGCAGTTTCCTGAGTTCTTTCAGTGTTTTACTTTTCAATGTTAGTTGCCCCTTCAATAAAATCTTTTCCCTGATTTTAAACAACTGGGGGAATTGTCTGGTGGTTTTTAGCAACATGTGTTACTGCCTATGAGGAAAGCTGGAACATTAACATAGAGTTGGTCTTATGGCTATGAGGAATAAATCTTCTCTTCAGATTCTCTGATGACTAAAAAGGGATGGCATCATATTTTCACTTTCCAAACAGTATAGCACTATGCAGAAATAGCTGCTGAATTGTGGAAGAAGTGTAGTTGCATCATTGAAATACAGCATCTAAACTAATTAAAACTATTATTCTGCAGACCTAGTTATCCCAGATACAAAACAATGTCTTAAGAATCATTAATGCTTTCAGGTGGGGAATAAAGTTCTTCAAATATAGTTCTTTTTTTTTTTTTTTCTGCACTGTACTGCATCATCAACTTCAGCCAGAGACAGATCAGATTCAAAACTATCAATTCCTTACATCTACCACCTTTCCCTTACCAAGATATGCAGATGCAAATCTAAGGTCCATCTAAGTATATTCTTAGACACTTGGATGTATAGAGCCTTGACACAGATTAATACTAAATTCTGTAACTGTCCAATTTTATAAGTAAGAGTTAAAAAATCCTACCTGCCTTGTTAATGCAACCTGTCTGTTGAAATTGGAAAAAGAAACAGTAGGAGCAGTCAGTCATCCTGACCCTCATCTTGTACTCACACGCTTTTTTACCCTACATTCAACATGGAGAGAGTAATTTGACAGGTCACTTCTTTCTTACTGACTTTACATTTCCAAGAATTTTAAGAAACAAAAATAGTTTGTTGTGAAAAAATAAATTATTATTATACTGCATTGTAAGCATGCTGAGTGGGAATATTTAGGCAGAATTGCCCCATTTGTTTTATTCTTTTTTAACTGTTGATAAACATATGTCTAATGATTCAAAGTTCTATGAGTCTTCTGCCAACTACCCACAGCCTTTCAATGCAAGGCACAAATTACTTAACAGCATCCCTGTAACTACAGTTGTTTTCAAAACAAGAGATCATAGAATAAACTCTGGGCAGGAGAACAAACCTATAAACAATTCAGACAGTTCTTTATACAAAGATTGGTTGGAATATCAAACAAACTGCCAAAAGTTATGTAGCCAACAGTTGAAGTGACTTGTGTACATTAATTCAAGAAAAAGTTGGATTATGCTTTGGAAAAGAATGAAATACTACAGTGCAACAGCTACTAACTTTTCTCTTTTTTTCCTTTTTTTTTTTTTTTCCCTGGATTTGGGATTATGGTTAAACTGTTTCACATAGTTAATAAATATGCTACAATTAGCAAACTTTATTCTTTCATTTTCTGTAATCTACAAGAAAGTTTCCCATTGCTATACAAGACTGACCACTGGGTTCCCTTTGCAAGACTACGTTTAGTTCTATATTTGCTGAAGTAAATGTCTCTTTTTAGATTAAGAATGCCTAGCAGCACTTTACAAATAAATTTAAACCCGAAAAAAACAGATGAGGAAGACAATATAAAATAAGACATCTTAACTCAATAATTCAATAGATACTTGGAGAACAGAAAAATTGAAATGTAAAGCATCTTCATGTTACATCATTCTGTCATGTCCAACCCTTTTGTGGTCATCAGGACTTATTACACAGCAGGAAAAAAAAATTAGATATAGGAGAAATAGTTCAGGGAAAAGGGAAAAAAAACCCATGAAAAGTCAAATACAAATTCATTGTTCATCAAACTTTTGTGTCATAATAAAACTGATTAATAATTGTTTTCACTGGAGGAAAAGTGATTGCTACGGTTTGCCAGAAAATTAACATTTCAAGATAATCACCAAGACTGATCATAGGAAAGAAGCAAAATTTTAAAAAATTATATTTCAGGAAGCTTCAAACATTTACTTGGAAAAGGAATAAATAAGAAGGCTCAAAGATTGATGGTATCAGTAAAGTCCCTTCATTCACCCCAGCTGTTATCCTGGTGCTTGGTGCCACAAACAGAAGTAGTAGCAATGACAAACATTGCTGTTGAGACAAGAAAGACAGAAAGAGACTGTATGGAAAAAAAAATGGTATTTCCTTTCCAATATATGCTTGTTTCCTGTGGCTCATTGCCTAACAGTCTGTCCATACAACAGTATGACAACAAAGTCATGTCAACATACAACTGTACAGGGAACTTGATAATCTCCCCTAGACTCCCTTTTACACAAAAGGTTGAACCCTATGTTCTTTCAAGGTGCCTTCCAACACAGGCTGTTCTATGATTCTATGATTCTGTGGTTTTCTACCCAATGCCTTCTTCACTTTAGTCTTTACTAGGAAAGATATTTACCTTCAGGAATCCCAGGCCCCAGGATGAGGACAGGGAGGTGGACCAAGAACTGGCTGAACAGCTCAAAGGGTTTCAACCCATGGCAGGAATACCTGATGGAGGAGGCTAGCCACCAGGAGTGTACCCCAAGGTCCAATGGTGTTTAACATAACCTGAATGACAGGACAGAGTGCACCTTCACCATACAAAATTAGGAGGAGCTGGTTGCAATGCCTTTCAAGGGATCTCAACTGAGAAAACACCAGCAATGACATGAAGCTCAACAACAGGGAATGCGAAGTACGCATCTGGGGAGGAATAAACCCATGCATCAATACAGATTGGGAGCTGACTGGCTGAAAAGCAACTTTGCAGAGAAGACCCTGTGTGTCTTCGGTAAAAAGGAGTTGAACATAAGCCAGCAATGTGCCCTTGTGTCAAAAATCAACAGCCTTCTGGGCTACATTAGGAAGACTGTTACCACCAGGTCAAGGTGATATTTCCCCTCTACTCAGCACTGACACATCTGAAGTTCTGGACTCCCCAGGACAATAAGGACACAGACATACTGGAGGAATTCCAGCAAAGTGCCCCAAAGATGATTAAGCGACGAACTGGGACTGTTTAGTCCACATAGCAGAAGGCTCATGGAATCTTACCCATGTGTATAAATATCTTCTGGGAGGTTATAAAGAAGAGACAGAGTCTTCTCCTTGGTGTCCAGTGAAAGCACAGCCTCTAGATGATGTTCCACATGCTAGAGGTAAAATCTATGGCATTTAAATTAAGACACAGAGTAGATTTACTAGAAAGCTTTTGTTTTCTTCATCGAGGCATTTATCATCATTTTAGACTAACAGTTGAAGTTCATATTTTGTAGTGATAAATTATGTCTGGATTAAACTTGTCCGGGCCTGCCCTTTATTTCATTCTTAGTTGCATTCCCTTGGTCTTTGAGGAACAAGCAGTCAAATTAGGAAGTCCTCTTACAAAATGGTTTGCAAGAAAGCAGGACTATTTCTGTAAACAATGGGAAAGACCAGTTGTTGAATTCCTATTCATGAGAGAGGGAAAGAAAATGGGGCTGTTAGACAAAAAAAATATCCAAAACCATACCAAAGGGTCTTCATACTGATGGAGAAGACACAAATTACAGTTATGATCTACCCTGGCATGAAGTAAAAAGATTAAATAACGCATTCAGGATGCTACTAGAAATAGTTTTGGAAGAAAGTAAAAATCAAATGCTAAACTGTGGACAAAGGTCACAGAGAAAGACAGCATTCTAAAAGAGAAAGCCTGAGATAATATCTGTAAGTACTAATAGTGACAAGGGGGAAAAGGAGGAGAATTGTGCCTGTACATATTTATTACTGCCAAATAGGCTGGAAAAAAACCCCAACATCACTTGTATGGTATTCTTCACTAGATCTAAAGGACAGCAGTAGTGGAATCTTCTGTTTGTGTTAAAGTTTCAGAAGGGGAAAGAACAATGACATAGAAACATCTGCTTTTAAAGTCACTTTAAAAATAATTATGCAATAGCCTGCGAAAAACATCTGTTAAAAGTGCTGCTGTCCACCCATCACATAGAAAGAAGACAATTAAGGAAAAGATAAGCCAGACCAGGAGAAGATCATGGCTCATTTTTCTCTTGGTACACCCATTACCCCAAATCTAAACTGAAAACCAACTGTAAGTTTATCAAGAGAAATATATGATAGCAGCAAACAGGATGATACACCACTGCAGAACAGATGGTACAACCTGCTGTTACAAAATCAATACAAACTGAACCAGAAACTATGCTTACCATGTGTACTCTTTCTGAATGCAAACAAATTGCTTCCTGGGAATTTTCAGCCCTCCAATTCAGAGAATCTAAAGCCTTGCAATTAGTCATGAAGCTCTCTGTTCTACACGGCACTTCAAATTCACTGGCAAAGAGACAAGATATTGAACTATATTGCTCTCTGAATATTTTGCTCAGTTAAAGATTGCAAAATTTGTCTCAAGCAAAATTCATGTCTCCTGCAGCTGGAATGCAGTGGAGCCACCAGAATGAAGACCAAGCTAAATATTTTAACTGAGCAAGACACATTCTGGTTTTGTACTCCAAACTATGTGGAAGTCTATATTATGAAATGGGATTATAGGATTAGAGTAGGTTTGCCTTTGGCATCTGAAAAGTGTGGCAACTGGCTTCAGTATAGAAATTCCCCAGCTAACATAGGTCACGTGGGTCAGACCAATTTCCATGTCAGTGCAGAGCTAGCATAGGCATATAAATGCGTTATAGTTGCTGCCTGCCTGTAAATGGTATAGTTCATTACAATGCTGCTAATAACTTCTAGTGGCAGTTAATTTAACAATCAGCATAATTTAATCAAAACTTTGGGTACCATGTAATCTGTATTAGAAACAGAAAATGCCCACTCCAGTGACTATTTCCATTTGCCTTGGATGGAGGCAAGGGAATAACTATGCTTACTAATGTGGTTTTTTAGTTTGGGTTTTTTTGTTGTGTTTTTTTTTTCAAAGGGAAGACAATCTAGAAAAGGAAACTCAAGGGTCTTGAAAGAAATGAAGAATCATCTATACAGAGAATATAATTTGGATTAAGGTAGAGTATGAATTTAAGTTAAATCTTTCTGATTGACCCCTGATGAGATAGCAACTTCTGATGTTTTTTGTCTTGCACAGCTTTATCTGAATATCTCTGTAGGAAATTAATCTGGGACAATCAGGAGGAACCACTCTGGAATAATTTCATATGAGAAAATCCCTGAGACTGATTGTTCAAATGCTGTTAGGCTGTACACTCAAGTCCTCTTCTCTACCTGACTGGGATTGTTACCTGCATAGTTGCTCAGTTCCACTGGACGCTGCTACAAGGTCTACTAGTGAAGGAGCAGGAATGTGATGGAGGTTATCCTAAGCAGAAGGTAACAGTGAAATTTTCATCCAGCAGTGCTGTGATTATGGTGCATAGGTGAACTTCATGCTCATGAGTTCACACGATTCCTAGATGACACTCAAGTAAAAGAATTAACCACTTTTTCATGTCAACAATCAACATACGAGTGAGAGAAATTGTGTAATAGCTAATGAACCAAGGAGGGATTGCTCCTGTCTAGCAAATGGACTTTGGCCCATGCTATAAATCAGTGCAAGCAGTGAAAACCCTGGAAAATCTTAGTCCCTCTGGATGGAACAGAAGATTTACTCTGGTCTTCAGACATTTGAGTGAGGAAGATATAATCTCTTGCTCTTTTGAAATACATAAGGCTGTTCAGAGAAGGCAATAAACCACTTCTATTATGCCATGTACTGAAAACAACACCTGATAGCCAATTAAATATATATAGAATGAATTAAGTCAGACAGGTCTGATTTCTTGCAGCTTCCTTAGAAACCCCTTAGTTCTGCCACATGCCTATTATATGGGTCTTAAAAATTATTTTAAGTTAATCAGCCTTCAATTAATACTATGCTCATTTCCACTCGGAAATTTTGTAGGATTTTCCAGTTTGTTCAGGTATGCTCCAAACCATCCACTTTATAGCAGAAGAAGGAAATAGCTCATCGGCCAAATAATTTTGTCACCAAATTTTCTCATTACATTTTTGCTATTAACTACCATACAGATTATTTTTTTTTACCACAAATCCATCTATGATAAACAAAAAAAACATGTAGTTCCTTGTCTGGGGCACTAAAGATGTAAACAAGACTCTGCAATTTCAAATAAATCAATAGCTGTATTCAGCTGTACCAGGACCAAATTATTGTCCTGTGTGGACCACACATATTATCTAGCATCACAGGTCTGTAAGAGCGAAATGATGATGTACTAGTGTATCACATCTATGCTTCACTAGCTGTAGCAGTTAATTTCATAATACCTGTTATTGCCACACTTGGACACTGCTATCTGTGCTATAGATCTGTTTTGGAAAGTAACCCACTCTGATTGATAGGTGGAAAATGTACCACAAATACAGGTAAATTCACTATTAATTCACTATTAATTACTACTGACATTACCACTCTAGGCTATGTGGCTAGTGGACAGAGGAAATAACACCTTTAATAAGCACAGCTAAATTCACAAAGCTTATTTGTCAGAGACCTACATTTTAGAAACTCTAAGATAGCTCTGTGTATGTTAGTTCAACCTCTTCTAACTTCACTGTGAAAATAATGGTTACAGGATTGGACACAGTTTTGTCTCCCTGATGTCACATCCAAAGGTAACAAAATCTTCTTGTTCTATTTGATATACCCTTTTAAATTTATCCAAGCATCATTTTTAACCCTTTCAGGAACACCACTACAGGGGATGATCCTGTTCAGTTATTTATATACCTTTTATTCTCAATATTATTCAAGAATATTTAATACAGAGTTCTATCTTCTAAGCATATCAATATTTGTTATATTTAGATATGTGACCCTCAGGTTATCTATATTTATCGATATTGATCTATATTGTTCAGAGAGGTGCATTTATCAAGCCTTGGGATTATGCATATAGGTAAAATATCTCTATTATCACCACAGTTCCTCATACTAATGACAGCACAATGGGACCAGATCCACTCTCCACAGACCTGTGCAATGGTTCAGCCAGTATTATAACGACAGAATATGAAGAAAAATCTAAGACAATTGCAATTATAAATTATAATTCCTTCTCTGCTCTCTTTTATTCCATCTGGAAATTCTACCAGTTGTAACATTATATTTTATTCCAAAGCCTTGATAAAGAATTTGAAAGCCATGCTGAATTACAAATACTCTCCTCATGGAAGGATTCCATAATTCCTTTTTATGACCTACCAGCTAAGCAGTTTTTTAATTCATACAATATGGACTACACTGATTTTGCGTAGTGCTAATCTTTTTAAAATCAGAATGCCATGTGGAACTCAGTCAAGTGCCTCATAGAGACCTGAATACATCATGGCAACTGTCAGTTAAATCCACTATATTAGTCATTCACCTCATCAACGAAAACCCATTCTGTGTTGTTGAATACTATAGAAATCCAAACTGTATTGCAACTTCCTCTTTCCAGCAAGCAGCAGCAAACAGTGTAAAGAAGGGAGGAGCTCTGAACATTCACTCACACACTGTGTCCTCTCAACCAAAGGATCAGCTACAATACATTTCTCTGCCATACAGCAGCTCTTCTGACTTCTTCATGTCTACAGACAGTTGTCATAACCAATCTGATAATCAAGTATGCAGCTGGGCTGCAGTGGAATCTGTCACGGGTAGCAGTGGATTACAGTCATGCTGTTTGCTGTCAAGACCATTTTTAGATCACTGTGTATGGTGGACACCGCATACTAGGTGCAGTAGAAGCCTGCCTGATATTCTACTCTCAGATTATGTTGAAGAAAGGTTCCATTATTTTGCTACTTGCAAGCACCACATTTACCTTTCTAGCTGTCCTGGTTGGAGATATAACAAAATTAATCCTGTTTAGTTTTTTTTACTTTTCAGCTCAGTCTCTTCTGCACTTTCTGAAGTTAAAGGCATATTTTTGCAGATGGTGTCATCTTCTAGCAGTGATAACACTTGGTGTTCAGAGTTACTACCAAGGGGTGATATGCAGAAAGGCTCTTGCTTATACTTGTTCTTATTGAAACAATGATCACTGCTAAACCTTGTGAACCAAGTTGCAATCAAGAGATTGCACCTGCAGGGATGAATGGACAGGACAGGTGACCCTAAACTGACCAGCAAGAGATTCCATCCCATATATGTCATATTTGACATAAAGCTGAGGGATCACAAGGGTCAAACTCTCTTCTTCAATGGCTGGCAGCCGAAGAGGACTCTGTTCTGCTTTCGATCCCAGTCCATGGGTTCCTGAATCCACTTCCCAAATCCATCTCCTGGATCCAGTTCCCATCCATTGCTGAGTCCAACCTTGGACTTCTCCAGTACCTGCCCCACATCATCAGTGGTAATGGTGATGTAATTGTCATTGGGGATGTTGGGTTTGATATTGGTTGTATATATTTAATTTTATTATTGTTTTCATTTTATTTTCCAATGCATAAGGCTCTTTCTCCCTCATTCCCTTTCTGTTCCTCTTTGGGAAATGACAGACAGAGAGTGTCTGTCACTCATCTAGTGGCCAGTCCAGCCCTAATCCTTGACTCTAGTTTGAAACTCCAAGATGTTACCTTTTAAGCTTTGTGGTATCCATCCACTTTCCTGTCTACCATCTGTGAGAGAAAGGAAGACAACAAGAGCAGATATTTTTATGAAGGATTTATTTCCCAGACATTCTTGTGTCAGCTTCTCTCCTGGACAACTGAAAATGGGCTCAGTTTCTATAAAATATCAACATTCACAACAGTGCAAATACAGTAAGGTGAGGCTTCCTTTAATACTGCAGAGCAGACTCAGCAGACACTTCATTGAATGAGACATAATAGTAAAGTTCTGGTTCTAAAAATTAGTTAAAGTCTGATGGCAATCTTCATCTCCCAATTTATTCTAGAAACAACTGATATACTACAGACATTCTTGACCCATCCCTGCACAATTATGCATGCTAAGCACTACAGATTGCATTTAATCCCTCTTTTCATTCATTTAATTTTAAAATGATATGCATAAAATGATAACATATGCATTCCATTTAAAAAGAGCAGAAGATGTGGCCAGAGAGAAGGGATTAGCTTCCTTTTGATTTTTTTGAAAACCAGTTTTTTTTAAATCACAAGACCTGATCACGAGGGATATGGAGAAGGCTGTGATACTCAATGACTTCATTGCCTCTGTCTTCAGCAGCAAGGGCTCTAGCCACATCACCCAAGTTGCAGAGGCAAAGGCAGGGACTGTGAAAAGGAAGATCTACCCAATATAAGTGAAGATCAGGTTTGAAACCATCTAAGGAACCTGAAGTTATACAGTCCATGGGACCCAATGAGATCCATCCATGGGTCCTGACAGAAATGGAAGCAGAAGTTGCTAAGCCACTTTCCATCATATTTGAAAAGTCATGGCAGTACATATCTCTAATCAATACTAAGTTGGAAATCCTTTTACATTATAACAACAAATGAGAACCCTCCATTTTGAATTAATATTGTGTTTTGTGAATTCCATACTACCACTACACAGGTGACAAGCTGATGTCTAGCAACTAGAATTAAAGTCCAAAAAGGTGTGTAGGTAGCAGAACAATTAGTTTATGACTACCGCATTATCTTAGAAAGGGAAAAGATAGCTCAGTGTTCAGCTCCACAAAAGCAATAGCACTGTGGAGCACATGAATTCACAGAAAGTTGTGTTCTCAGCAACCTAAGTAGCCTCAGAAGTGCAGAGTCCTGTATCTGCACAGGGCATTTGAATCACTCACTTGGATTTAGGTAAGAAGATTCTGCCTAAGTTTTTCTTTAGGCATCTAAGTGCTTTTTTGGATCTCACTCTAAATTCTTACTTATCATAGAACGTTTTCCAAAAACTCCATTAATTTCTTCAGCAATTATCAGAAGACCATGAGATTATTTCACTAATCAACAAAATGAAGTATTAAATTGCTTTTCTGGTTTTAAATGAACTATGAAAGAAAACACATCTGCAAAGTAAACCTAAAACATTGAATTGTGTGATTGAACCACTTTATAATAAAATATATATGCAGTGATTTCTGAGACCCTACTGCTGCAGATCATAAAATCTGTTGCTTAATAGTTAGCAAAAAGTGTATAATCTCAGTAACCTCAGTAATCAATATCTCAGTAACCAGTTAGTATGCAAACACTTCACTTGTCCACACCAAGAAACAGAAACACTGCACAAAACTCCAAAACTTTGCACTGTCCTCCACACTACTGGGAGATTACTTAGCATCTGCATGAAAACACAGTCCCTCTGCAAGAGAACACAGGATTACATAAATACTGTGATCCAGAAACAGAAGGACACCTAATCCACGCAAGTATAATGACTTTATTGTGTTTTCTTAGGAAAGAAAAGTACCCTCTTTCCTCCTTTCAGGATGGACATAGTCAGTTATCATTTCCCAGAGATGGTGTAATGGTCATAAAATTAACTAAGAATAGTTAAGAACTGCATGCTAATTTTAAATAAATCTAAATAAACCTGCATGTTGGAATGAGAAGGAATCCATACCCATATGGATTCAACAGTCCATTACCCCCTTCTCTTCACTACGTAAAATAAGAGAACGCAAAAGGAAATTGCAACTCATCACCCTTACAGGAAGTACTTTTTATTCCTCCTGGAAGACTTCTAGTATTCAAGCTGAAAGATGTGGGTTCTACTTTCATCTTCTTTTGATTTACATAATGATTCTGTTTGTTTGTGTTAAGCCCAGATTCTTTATGAGGTCAGTATACTGTCAACAACGACGGGACTCTCAGCTGGGCTTTGTGGATGCCGATGCAGTTGCAATTGAATTTATACAGCTCTGAAGTTTGTCTGAACACAACCTTCAGTTTCATGACCAAACTTAGGATAGAATTAGACCTGTGTTCTGTCTCAGAGCCATTATTTTTCTACATGGCTGTTTAATTCACATAAAGTTCCAAGTTTAATGTCCCACAGGAGGGACTTACCTCAACAGCAGAAAAAAAAATGTACTACTGGGAGATACAAGCCCCTTGGAGTTGAAAAAGGATAGCTAATAATATCAGCACATTTTTTCTTCTTCAAGAAAGCAACAGAGGTATCTGAGCATGTCAAATCTCTAACCACAAAATTAAAATTAAACATGAGTATGTTCCATCAGTAATCTAACTAAAAGGATGCATAAAAGGTAAACTTGGAACAGAAAAAATTAAGATCTGTGAAAAGTGTCTTCTTAGGGGAAAATATCCATTAACTCTTTACCTATAACGGCTCAGACTTACTTCTCAAGATAAAGTCCTTTAAATGCAGAAAACATCTGAAAAAAATAGCACAAATCAGGGAAGCACATGCAGCAGCTCTTGAAAATATACAATATTCAGGTACAGACTGCAGGAACTATGGCCATAAGTACTGCTAATACAGCTAAACTGTCACTTGTGCTAACTATAACAGAAGACTTTCAAAGACCCCTTTACTCTCAGAAGACCTACAATCCCATCAGAAAACTCTAGGAAATTCTAAATAAAACTACCATTATAATTTAACCTAGTGATAAAGTCAAGGCAAACTTCACTGTGATTCTATTAAAGGCTGTGGATATATTTGTTAAAGGTGAAACCTTTCAAAAGCAGATGCAATATCAGCAAATGGAGTCCTATGCTCTTCCAGATTGTGGCACCTTTTCTGAATACAAAAAAAAATCTTGATTTGCTCTTTGCTAAAGACTGTTTCAAGCACAGGTTTAAGCTACACATGCATTACTCTAAGTTGGGAGCCACCTCCCACAGAATTCAATAGCGCTAAGAGCTGGGCTTCCAAAATGAAAAAAAAAGGTTTATTTCTTACATTATGAAATGCTTCAGTTATCATAAGATGTTCATGTACATGAGAAACCAAAGGTTTTATCTCCGTTCCTCATCCAGCTCTGGCATATCTCTAACGTACTGTGTTTACTCTCAGCTTCTAAAATGTATTACTTTTTAAGATGAGGGGTGTGGGGGAAGCAGATAAACAGGGCAAGCCAGGCTAAATTAAGATCAAAAAAACCACGTCACATTTTCAGCAACTAGCTGATCTCCTGTGAAACAGGATTTCAAACTTCCTTTGGATTCCTTAATAAACAAATTCCCAGGAGGGGAATTTCTCTTATGCTTATAGCCAACTTTCCTCTTTTTTTAATGATTCTTCAGAAAGGGCACAAACTGATTCGTTGGAGAGATAGTGCTTTTTATCTACAGGGACTCTGTAAACAAATTGATCCAGATGTTTTGCTTTAGAACTCTCCAGACATAGTAAATTATTCTTTACTACATCAACACTTCATTTCCTCTATTTGCAACTGACATCTCAAAACAGACCACTTTTCAAAAGACAAATAATTGAAATGTTGCATTAGCATTAACAAGATCATTTGGACACTTTCTTAAATAAAATCTGTCTTCTGTATATGGATGGATTTGGTACCACCTAATGGTTTCCAGAAAGGATCAAGACCAAATATATTAAGAATGTATTTGGATCCTTTTCCTAAGCCATTGAAAGTTTATCAAAGAAATCTTAAGAATTTACTTTTTCCTTTCCTTTGTTACATGATTTGCTGCATTTATCTTTAAAAAACCCCTAGACATGTGGGATGATAAAGGATTCCAAAGTCTGAGTTAAAACTCAGACAACAACTAGCATATTCCATTAGGCTGAAATTGAAGTGGGAAGAAGTAAGAAGGAGAGGGAATAGGTTTATGGACTAGGTAAAAGGATATTTAATAATATTTTACAATATAGCCACATATGCATTAAAAAATGAATGAAGAAGAAAGAAGCCTGCTCCTTATATTACTCAGTGGCATACCCAACAGGCTATTCTTCAGAAATGCATATATAGGTTTTTTTCTAATATACATTTTTTAAAACCAAGAGTAAAAATGGTTAATTTACTTTGAAGATATAAGACACTTTCAGAAAGAAGAAGACAAATACATTATCTGTAAAAATATAGCACTATCATATATGTTCCAGTTGAATATACTGTATCAAAATACATTTTAGCTGGTATCCCTAACCTTCTTTAGATAATTTTCTTCCATTTTTATAATGATGTGACCATTTTCTCCATAGCACTGAAGTAATCTTTCCTAATTGCAGGCTTTCTGAAGATCACATGTTGACAAATACAGCAACCAGCTTTCCATTCTATGCTTCCTGAATCAGAATATTTCCTTTAAAATGAAATCATTGGTAGCTTTCCAGTTACTATAAGGACAATGGGATCAACCGAGTGCACAGCAACAGATTACAAAGCAGGTGGCTTGAGGCTAAATCTAAACAGTTTCCTCACATAGCTTTGTAAAGTGGGGTGCAGATAACTCCTAATGAGTGTTAAGGGCTGTCTGGTCACTTAGTTGTATGCAGGGTCTAGACAGGTCAAGGTCTAAGGATCAGAGCTTCTAATTACGTTCTATTAAAAACTCGTTAGTTGTAAAAGATGTTACCAGAAGACCCATCAGAGGTATAGGGTCTAATTATTAAACAGTAGTGTCCTTATAAGACCACCAGGACTTGAAAAATTATGATAAGATACTGAAAGAGTAAAAAAGACAGCCAAAAAAGAGGTGAATTTGAGGACACAGCTGAAAATTGAGGTCATTGTTCTATATCACATTCCCCATGTAAAAGAGGAATTTGAAACTCATCGTCTATTGAATCAGTCGGTATTTGGCAGCATCAATTCTAATGTTGAGTTAAACCATTTAGGAGGCAGATTTGGAGAGCCTTTCATTGCAAAATGAGCAAATAATGAAATACACTTATTTCATAACCTGTATTTGTTACAAACACAACTCACTGAGCTGTTGCTCATTCCCTAAAAGCTAATAAAAAGAAGAGATTAATATAACTAAAGCCAGCATTTTTTACTTCCTTTAAATAAAAGCCTCATATAAAAAACTCTTGTGGTTTGCTGATACAGTGCTGTTGCTGACTGGCAGGGCAGGAGTTGGCGATGAAAACCCCTGAAAACTGTTGATGTGCTCAGAATTCATACTGGGAGAACACACCAAGTAAGACAGCTAAAAGGGAGAGCACCTGGTAGGCATGAATTCTTCAATGACACTTTTTAAACCAGCAACAACCACAGTGGGTAGTAAAGAGATAACAGGCTCAAGCTTTGGCTGATGAAGAGGACCACCCACAAGCATGTAGCTGAGAATGCTAGCACTCAGCTGGGTCATAAGAAAAGGTAATGCTTATGTCTCAGGACAAGGAACACCAGTTAGCAGTGCTAAGGACTGATCTTGCCCAGCTGGGAAGATGATCTCAAAAGCCAGAAATATGGTCCCCAGGGTACGGAGAAAAACTTCTGAGGTTCCCTTTAAAGGCAGCATAGCAATTTAGGAATAACTCCAAAGAACTCTGATTTCCCATCTTTTGTTTTCTTTTCTTTTTTTCATCTTTTCTTTTTGTTTTTCTTTCTTTCTTTTCTTTTCTTTCTTTACTTTGTTTTTCTTTGCTTCTCTCTTTCTTTCTTTCTCTCTCTCTTTCTTTCTCTTTCTCTTTGAGCATCCAAAAACATGGCACTGTTCAGACCTCCTGGACCTATGAAACGTTTTGGAAAATTAAAGACTCCGGGTTTTATCATGAACTCTCTGGTGCTTCTCAGCCCCCTGACAGCCCTCAAATTACCTGGACTGCGGCCTTCCTTGCAATATCTTGGCTCTGCCGTCCCCAGTGTGCCTGGAACCAATTAATGCATTAGCACAAAAACTGAAAAAGGAATTAATCATCCTTTTCTGAACCACAAAAGATTCAAGTTTTGGACATGTCTTTATGGAGATGGGGTAAGATCTGAATTGAGATAGCCCTTCCTAGCTGACAGAAAATCTTGCTGTTTATTTCTCTTCTTACCAACTGGCACTCACAGTAAATTGTGGGGCTGCATGTTTCAGGTTTGGTTCCCTCATCTCTGTCCTCTCTAACACCCTGATAGAAGGTGAAAAGGAGCAACATCTTCTACCCATACTCTCCCCATTTCTTCCCAGGATGCAAACTGTCCAGTATAAGGTGGAAAGAACCCCCACTTTGTCATCTCATCTTTTGATGAACTTTTTGGCCCCAAACCCCAACATACCAATGCCGAAAGGAACTCATAACCTTTTTTACCTCGATCATAAATTGATTACCTTCTTTCTGCCACTCAGGTGAATCTCAGAGCCTCAAAAACCTCTAGAATTCCCTATAATCCTACTTATCCAGAAAAACACATTTTTATCTAATTCCCTTCCCCCACCACAGTTAACCCCCTCACTATCACATCTCTCAGACATGATGTAGTGCTTCATCCTCCCTGGGATTCACAATTACTACTCCTGCCCTGCCAAGCCTATACCACCCCCTCTCACAAGTTCAGGGCATCCCTAAGCACATACTAATGCTGAAAGAGTCCTTATACTCAAAATCTAATTATACCCTCACTCCTGACAAGCCTCTGCCTCCTGCTCCACCTCACTTCTGTTTCTGGCCCTCGATAAGCAGGAACCAAGGCCATACGGGAAAGCCTGTAAGAGCAACTCACACCAGCAGTGCACCAAATGCTGCCTTTGCTCTACGGAGTCAATCTGTAGATGCTCCTCAGCATTCTTTGGTAAACTCACTCTGTGCCCATGGCAAGTAGATGGCAACACGGTTGGTGTTTGAGGTTCAGTCACACCCAGTGCCAGGAAGAGGTAGCTCAGACTTGAGCAGCTCAGGCACTCTGCAGGCCTCCATGCCCTGTAATCCCAGTACTACCAGGTAGCCCTGATCCTGACTACACTTTCTTCTCATTTTTCATCCCTTTACCAGATTTCCATTTCCAGTCCCAAAACAGTCCTGTATTTCCTTTTTTTACCCTTAAAATTACAAGGGCTGGATTTTCAAAATGCCAATTAAGCAAGAACAGAGGGGAAATGACACATCAGGAGTAAAATGGAGCACTCAATCCTCTGGCTCACTAATTAGGATTTATGTACTGGAAAAATCCAATTCCTGGCACCGGTGAGCTAATAAAGACATAAAAAAATATCTGGAAAATTGGAAAAACTGGTATAATTGTCTAAGAAAACTAGCACATTTGTTCATTTCCCCACACATTGTTATTAGCATCACAATTATTTCAGCAGGAGGCAAGCTGGGAAGAAGTAATACAGGACAATGAAGAAAAGCAGTAGCAGGATAACCTACCATTCAGACACTGACTCCTGAGAGAATGCAGACTTGCTGCTAAATGGGCAAGTCTACTTTAACATATACTTCTTTAAACTGTGATTTATACTATTTATATTGGACATAATTATTTTCATTAAGGGTATCACAACTGCAAAATTGCCCAGGTCCTTCTGTGCAGCCATTTACACAGGTATATAAGTTGATAATATTCTGCTATTTACATGCTTTTTGAGTGGTAGGAAGTGAAATATGAGGTGCAAGGCATGAGAAAACAGATCTCTGGACAGAAATTCATACAGCATGCAAGTGTAGATGAAGAGGATTCACTCGCATGCTCTTGAGAGTTAAATGCTCACCATAAAGATTTCCCAGAGGTCACCAGTGAGTCTGGTAAGCTACTTGTCCTTCTTTCATAATTTTTTTTTATGAAGAAGGAAAGAAAAATATCCCAGGAAGAATGCCAGTAACAGTTGCACTTTGTTGAGTCTCCTTTGAGTTTTTTTATTTTATATTTTTGTGTAATGGTATTTCATGATATGAACATTTTGAAGGTTCAATGGAATTCTCTTGCTTCTGCAGTGTAATCCTTCAGGAATCTTACACAGAATGAGCCTCTTGCTAACATATTGATTACTAAGACCTTTTTCTTTTTTTAAATGTGCATAAAAATTATCAGCCCTGCTTCAGTAGTAAAGTATGCTAATTTTCATCATAGCTACATTGGACAAGATCCAGCAAAAAAATTGATACTTTAGTGCTAGGCAGTATGACACCTATCTTTCCGTACCTCAGATTCCACAGGAAAATTCAAAAAGGCAATGGAGTGCCAGGATCTCTATTCAATTCACAGGATAAATTAGGGTCTTAGAATTTAATCCAAAGTAGCCAACATAGCATGCAGGCATCTGATGGCAATATATTCAGGTGGCAACCACCTAGAACTTGCCACAGGCAACTATTAAGAAGAAGAGTATGCCTTAAATCATGCTTATTTGGGGAGGTAGTATGATATATAGGGTATCTGGAACCCAGAAGCCCCTACTAATGTTACATATCTGTCTGGAAAAAAAAAAGTGGTTCACACTTTTCTATTAAAAACAGGCTGGGAAAGCAGATGGATTCCTGCCTTCATATAATCACCCAGTAGTTTTCCAGGCATTAAAGGATCTCTTTAGTTCTAGCGCAGTCATATCTCCAAAGAAATTTTCCTACTTAAATGCCTCAAGCACAGTCAAGAAGCTCTGAAGCACACTCAAGAAGCCCAAAACTGACATCAAAAACTGAAGCACAGCAAGATCAGTAGGTAGCTTACTTGGAATTAAAAAGGCATCACGTTTTGCCCTTCTATCAGGACTTTTTCTGTATTGTGTAAAGCAGCAATGTCATCCAAAATGCACAATAATTTCTGGGAGCAGAGAGAAAGCACACAGAGCTCTTTGTGTAATCCGAGTGTCCAAGGAGTCCTTTTTCCACACTTGCACACTCTTCCTCTGGCAAAAGATATAGTTAACTACTGCCTACACAGTAGCAAATCTGGATGGGGTAACATGAAGTATACTCTGTCACAAGAACCAAGACTGGTTTACAGACTAGAGGCTAGGTATAACTCAGTCAGTGGAAGATGTAGAATTTCACCCCATTACATAGTGAGGACTGAACCTTTCTCACTCTTCCTGCTCAAGTATCTGAACTAGCAGTCTGGATGGAACCCCTTCTGGTTGCTTTTAGAAATAAATCAGCAGGTGCTACTCCATTGTTTTGTGAAATGACTGAATCTGCCAACATGTGAACATCCTAAATAGATTTAGTCAATCCTGAAATTCAAAAACCTGATATCTTTTCCCTTTTCCACACTCATGTATTATCTACCTTTTTAATTTAAACTCCTTCTTACATGTCTTCTGACATTACTCAAACACTAGCTACTTTATTTCAAAACATGCTGCTTCAATACATTTATTTTCATCTCTTGACATTATCAAAGCATCCTTCCCTATCCCCAAAAAGTAGTCAACAAAACCCAACCATATTCATCTCAACCATGTCAAAATGTTGAATTAAAGCATACCAAAGAGACACAGGAGGAGGGGAAAAATAAAGGAACTTGGACTAATGGACTTACTGTGCTTCAACTGAGAATGCAAAAGATCATCTCAACAAGTTCATACAAAACATATTTATTTGCTAATTATAGTTTCAAGACATTACATTCTCATGCACTTACAGAACTATCTACTTTTTTATTTTCAATACTGGTATGTGAAGACGTAAACATAAGAATGCTCTATTCCTAGATCCCTTTCAGGTCAGTATGTGATTTAGATATCGAGCTGCTTTGCCTTGTCTGTATTAAGATACATGTACAAAAGACAACATTCAGACTCCTGGGGAATGTGTAGACAAAACCATCAGTCACTACTGATCACTAGAAGGTGGCAAGTCTTGTCCTGAATGACAGGAGCCCTGTGTTGTTACTAGTCCTTTCTGCCAATTCTTACCTATATCTTACTTTAGGAACCTCAGCCCTTTTTTTATAGTATATAGCTCATTTTAATTACAATAGATTTGAATTTTTTAATCCTAATAAAGATAATGAAATCATATAGCAGTATTTGCCTTAATCTCTGCAGTGCTTATATCAGCCTTTGGTCTCAGACATAATACAGTGAGTTTTGGAGTCCTGGGGCATTAATTACATGGTAGTTATACTGCAATTAGTTTGAAATCAGATTCTTTGAAACACATGTACTAAAGACCCATGCTATTAGAGAGGATCCATACAGCTGAATCACTACATTTTAGGAGGGAACTTTTTGTTGTTTGGCCTCCAGTGGTGACTGCTGTCCCAATCAGCATTTACAGATTCTCATGAGCACATACTGAAAAAACAGCATTGTCAATAGTCAGTAATGCACTTTGCCCTGCATTAGCCCTCCCACCATGCCTACTCACATACACTGGTTCTCAGACAAGCTTTCCAAAACTGATCATTGATCTGGTGCAACTGAAAATATCATTTTTTTTTCCACCCCTTTCCTTCCACCTGTGAAAAGGAGATGTTTTATGTGCTCTAGATACTGGTATCTATATTTTTTTTGTTTGTATCACTAAAATCAAACCAGATTACCAGATTTGTTTTTCTCTGTGTACTTCAGGTGCCAGCAAAGACTAATAGAATTGTGTCACCCTCACACATAAAGAGAATCAAACACCATTTCTCTGAAACACAAGAAAAATAATCTATGCGGAATTTTACATACTTGTATCTCAGTACACTTCATCAAAAAGTAGTGTAAGTGCTCTCATCCATATTTTACCTAACAAGGAACTGAAGTCCAAAAGGGTCACAGGATGTGTTATATGCAGAACAGGAAGCACAAAGAACAGCTCTTTTTTAAATATTAACCCTCCTTATATGTTTTTTCCTTCTCCTTTTTTTCCTTTTGTATTAGAAAGTTTTCTGTCAATGACTCCCATGATTGACCACAGAACATTACAAAAGTCAAGAGAGTGAAAACTAAACAACTGAGGAAAAGAAACTACAAAGTGAGATTACTCTAAAGTTTTTGTTTCTTTTTTGTTTGTTTGTTTGAAATTACTCTTTGTTTTTTTTAACAAACACAGGCCCTTTATTAAGATTTGCTTTCATAAAAGAATCAACTTTTTCAAAAGAAACAACCTGTTGGTCTGTTGAGAAACTAATCAATACTTACTCTCAGAGATATCCAGGAAATCACCAGGAAAACCACAACAAATCAGATGGAATTTCTTAAATTTCTAAATAAAAATCAACAGGAAAAAAAAAAAATCATTCGTTATAGAACATAAAGCAGCAAAAAAGACATGCCAAAGCTTAAAAAAAAAATCTTTTAAATCTTCCTTTAAAAAAGTGAGGAGAGGAGCATCATTAGTCTGGAATCCATGGAAAGAGAGTTGTTGTGCCTTGGCGTTTTTTTTTGTTTTGACTATTTTTTTAAGAACTACAAGAAATTTCAAGCCTTACACTTGCCTTGGAGCCTTACTGACAATTTTTGTGGTTTTACAACCACAGCCTCTTATTGCTTTTTCTTTTTTTTCTTCTTTACCCCCTTTTTTTTTTTTTTTTTTTTTTTGAGAGAGAGAGAGAGAGGGAGGAGTTGTTTGTTTGTTTTTCTAAAGTATTTTTCTCTTTCCCATTGTCATGCATGATACCCACACACTAAACAAGGGAAACTAACACCAAAGGGCAGGCAGAGGAACTGTCTATTCAAACCAAATGACATTTTCCCCTCATTACCAAAGTCTAAGGGCTCTACCCAGCATGTCTGCTAAAGTGAGAGGGAGATTTCACCTCTCTTCCTCCAGGACCTTAACTCCTCCAACAGTTTCTTTTCTAGCCCGTAGGCTAAGACAGTGACTATGCCAAGTATGAAGGAGTTAAAGCCAGTAGTCAAATGGGCATGCTCTGACCATTAGCAATATTTCCAGTGCAGTTATGTATAGCCCTTCTCTTATGGAGCTCACAAAAAGCAAAGAAGAAAAACACAAGGGTGTATCAGCACCTTGTGGTGATATAGACTGTGAAATAAAGGGAGACATATGACCCTGAGGATATTTTGTGGGCCACCACATTGAAGTCAGAGGCACTGCAAGGCCGACCTCTTGGATAGGCTCTTCTTGGGCACCCATGCCAACACACAATCCAGATTTAAGTATTGACTGTGGTCTTGCCTGCAGAGGTTCTTCTATAACATGTGTTTTGGAATGACCACACGCCTGTCCAGACATGTTTTCTACAATATCCAGTCTTATTTTCCCCATATCACTGTGGCTGCATCATTGACAAGAAGAAATTCTACCCAAAATGCATATATACGCTCAAGACAAATAGGCTGAGGGCAAAAAATAGAGTATTGGTTCCTTCGTTCTTTCATTTCACTTGCATTCAGGCTAGTAATACAGATACATGATGTCTACTATGAAGGAGAATGTGTAAATAATCACTGTCATACTAGCAGTATTTTGCCCACTATTGGCTGGTACTGAGTAAAACCAAAGACATTTCTGCATACACAAGTCTTTTCTGGATCCAGCTTGAAAAGCTTTACTATGAGGGCAGTGAAGGGAAAGACAGGTTCTGACAATGACACTATGAGCTCCTTCATCTACTGTCCTGGGTAGTTTCAATATTTATGAGTTTTATTCTTAAAAACCCCTGTGAAATAAGAGCAAAGGTTTGGGGTTTTCTGATTTGCTGCAGGCCCCTGCTAATTTGTCACACTGTGGTTTATGTTATGATGGGGGAAAGAGCACATTCTTTGCTGATTTTTATGCTCACGATTTTGTACCCTTGTGTAACATTTTAAATAAATAACAGCTTCTTAACAGTAGCTTGAAATAAACAGTGAGTTTGACCTTGGCCTGTGTACAGTATTTCTTGAGTTTGGTGTTGGTTTTTGGCAAGGGGAGAGAGGTGAGAGCAAGATGCATCCCTCTGCCATTTTATTCTTGCACACTGCTAGAAAATCTAGTCTTATATGCCCAGCATCCTCAAGGTTGCTTCCTTCTATTTCCTGATCACCTCAGTGGACCTGAAGCAGGTAAGAGGAGAGACAAACCTAGAAAATAAGGCTTCAGAGATACATCTACTTCAATCATGAGATCTAACTGATCTCATTGTCTGCAATCTCTTCGAACTAAGGACCTCAAAGGCATCCATCCTTCCCAAAGGCCAGTATAGGGACAATGTGATGCTATACCACATTGTGTGGATTGCCTGTGATTCACATTTGTGTGACACAGTCTGAACTGTTCTTGTAAGCAACATACCACAAGGGAAAATCTGAGTTGTTGCTGGTTTCTAGTGACTAACTTTTGACAACACTAATAAAGCAGTTTACAGTTTGTTGGGGTTTTTCTCCTAAGTATTTGACTCTTTAAAGTAAATTCTAACACTTTCCACCACAGAAGGCATTCAGGCTAATTCAGCTGATGCTCATTATATCACAAACTGATAACCTGTAGGGATGTAAGTTTCCCTCTCTATTGTAAGGACTGCTAAGCCTTTGCATGGCTAACTTGAGGTGGGAATCTCAGAAGAGCAGTTTACAAAGAATTAGTTGGTTTAAGACCTGTTGTTTACTTCTTAAGCCCATGAAAAAAATTTATTGCTTTCACGAAAACTGAGTGAAAATAAATAAAAGGATCTTTAAATTAAAGGAGCTTAAGTTTTACAACTCTGTTATAAAACAGAAAAGATGCAAAGGCATTGCATCACAGAATCATAGAATCAGAGAATGTTTTGTGTTGGAAGGGACCTTAAAGATCTAGTTCCAACCCCCCTGCCACAGACAGGAACACCTCCCCCTAGATCAGGTTCCTCAAAGCCCCATCCAACCTGGACTTGAAGAATTCCAGGGAGGGGGCATCCACAGCTTCTCTGGGCAAACTGTTCCAGTGTCTCACCATCCTCATAGTGATGAATCTCTTCCCAATTTCTAAACTAAATCTGCATTCTTCCACTTTAAAACCATTATCTCATGTCCTATCACTACATGCCCTCTTAAAAGATACTTCTCCATCTTCCTTGTAAGACCCATTTAGGTACTGGAAGGCCCCTGTAAGTTTGCCCTGAAACCTTCTCCAAGCTCAACAACCCCAATTGTCTCAGCCTGTCTTCATAGAAGAGGTGCTCCAGTCCTAAGGAAAGGGTGGGTTTCTATTCTATTTTACAGTATTTTAAAAGTTTCTTGAATACAAGCAATCTATTTTACTCTCCAACATTATACTTTTTGTTCCACAGCTTGGAAAAACAAAATCCCCTTTTAGCTACTGTTTTTTTCTGACCACAGGAATATACAGACAGTAAATTTAAGATTCATGTTCCTGAAGTATACATGTTGTTATGACCTCAAGTATGCTACTGCTTGAGAGCTTGACTATGCATTTTATGACTGCTTGTAGCAACAGTGACAATCTTATGAATTTTCCCCTAAAAATGATGATTTACTAAGAGTGAAAGGGGTCAATTTGCAGTAGTATACCAAATACATAAGTTCACTATTACAGGATTGAAAAGCTATAAAATAGACATTTCAGAAGATAAAAATAAGAAACATATTCTCCTCATTTCATTCTCCCATAGCCATTCATTTCCATCTTCTGTAACATCTACCCATCTGTATTCAAGTTTCTGGTTTGCTCCACCTCTTCAGAAAACCAGCCTTTCAATTCATCAGCCTTTCTAGCTTATGTTTTCTGACTTTTGTTTCTTCATCTCAGCATCTTTTGGCCATCCCTTCTTTTTTCAGTATCTCATCTCCATATTTTTTCTGGAACTGCCTTTGCATTTCAGGATCCTGAGTCAGTTTTCTCTTAACACTACAAAGATTTTATGCCCAGGTAAGCATTTGCCTGGGTGGTGCAAAACCACTAAACCTGATCATGGAAGCATCTATTATTAATAAAACCACAAAGTTCATCAGCAGGTAACAATCCTACTATAAAGTTCTGGAGTTTTGCTCTGCAGCAAGGAAAAAGAAAACATGGAGTAAAATTGTCATCTCTCATCTTTAAGACTGGGACATTTTTTGAGGTTCACTGAAGTGTAGCCTGATCTTGCATGTTACCTTTGTTCTTTTTACAGTGACATTATTCATTAACTGAATACTAATGCTTCTCAATCATGCTAAGGATTATCTAATCCTAATTGGACTACATTTTTCTTATATTTTGAATATTTAGCTACATATTTTGAAGGATTTCTCCAGCATCCTCTGCTGCAGCTGTAAGTAGTCCCACATCTCTTTCCCAGATGTTCTATCATTTCAGATAGATGCATCTCAGAGAACCCACAACTAAATTGTCAGAGATTTTGTCAATGTGTTTTCAGTCTTTTTATACTTTTTTTTTTTTTAATGTATTACCTAAAAACTTAATGCCGAAGATAGCTCACATAATACGTGTTCGGTGACATAATTCTCTATTGCCCCTTCAACAGAAACTGAGGCAGCAGATGAGTGCTGGGGTTTTCTCTAGGCTGATGGTTTCTCCAGAATATGTGCTCAGAATCAGTGAGGATTAGCAATCTGACATATTTTAACATGCTGTGACTTATCTAACCTTGCTTTATGCTTAGGAACGTTGTTATTAAGGAGGAAGATTCCTTTGTGCTGAGCGCTGTGGCAACATAAGCAAAACACATAACGCTCTGCCCCAAAGAAAGTGGAAAGGAAAGCACCAAGGTAATTGCTTGAAATATAAACCAAGCATTTGAACAGTGAGGCAGAGGGTGAAGTTAAGACAGGTCACAACCAAAGAGAAGTAGTTTGCATTTGGATGAATGTGGATAGATGAGAATAACTTCTCTTAGAGAAGCTCTATTGAAAAAAAGGCATCAAGATCTGAAAGTGATGACTTAGAAGAAAGTTTCTGTTGAATATGGCTTTCCAGGTCAAAGACCTAAGCAGTAGACAAGATGGTGATCAAGCAAGGAAGATCATAGAATCATAGAATTGGGAATAAGGAAGGGACCTTAAAGATCATCCAGTTCCAACCCCCCTGCCAATGGCAGGGACACCTCCCACTACTTCAGGTTGCTCAGAGTCCCATCCAGCCTGGTCTTAAAAATCTCCAAGGATGGGGATTCCACCACCTCTCTGGGCAATCTGTTCCAGTGTCTCACCACCCTAATAGTGAAGAAATTCTTCCTAATGTCTAACCTGAATCATCCTATCTCTAGTTTTAATTTTACAGGGGAAAAAAAAAAAAAAAAAACCAGTTCAATTCAACAGTGCATAAGGACTGGGTCTTTCTAAGTTCACTCCATTAGATTATCAGACTCTTTCACATTCATTGTAAAGCGTGTAACTTCTATTATTCTCATCACTGCTACTTTCATTTCATTACAATATCAAGAAGAAATCAAAAAGATGAAGTCTGCTGAAAAGAACAGTCAGCGGACTCAGTAAGGGGGATTTTGCAAATGAGAAGCATGGCATAAATTGGCAGAGCTCCACTGATTCTAAGGGAAACCTGCCAAGCTGTGTCCAAGCATCTACTTATTTCTATGTTTCCAAATAAATGAAGTGTTTCTGACCTATAAGTTAAATATGATCTTTGCAGTATTCATAAAAATGATTGATGTCCTGGCTTTGTCTATGTCTGGCTATGTATGATAAGTCACAGAAATGTATTACAGATGATAAGTGGACAGGGGGATAGTGTCTGGAGAAATCTGATAGTTCCAGAAGTCTTCAATGGCTTCTGTTTATTTTCTCTCTTCAAAATACCTGCCAGGATGTATGGTAGAGAACAGAAGCTACTTACAGTAATGGGTAAATATAATGAATCCTCTAGGAAAAATCTGGGGATTTTTTTTCCTCTTTAACATGTACAGCTTCAGAGATCAAAAAGTTTTCCATATAAACAGTAGAGAAGAAATTACAGTATACTTGGTTCTGGTGTTGGTATCTCTCCAAAAAGCTATAAAGCTAGTTTTAGTTTCAGTGTTGTCATTTTGAAGCTATTACCTTATCAATGATCAATGGAACAATGGGGAATAATAAATGAGAGATCCTTTTTTACTCATTTTATATTGAACAGAGAATATGTTTCCCTTCAATTTGCTTAAATTTACATCCATTTACTTAATGAATAGGGCTCTCCTATACAGGTAATCCAACTGAACAATGAGGTATCTAAAGAGCAAGGTTCATTCACCTCTCAGAATTAATGGCCTAGTCCAGAGCATATCATGCAGTGGTTTGAGTGGTTTGGAAGAAACACAGTTGAACTATACATTACTAGCCAAATCTGAGAAGATGTCAAAAGCCTCTACCAAACGATAAGTATTATGACAGGGTACTTTGCAAGATTTTATGAAAAATGTGAACCTGATACTCTACAGTCCTGCATGTTCTACAGTCGTCTACATGCATACAAAAAGATGGCAAAATGTGCAGATAAATTCACTTTACACTGATACCAATTACTATACAGAATATAAAGCAGCAAAAAAATCAAGCCTTCTGTCTCCCAGCCACCCAATGTGGATTACCAGTGGTGTTTACTCATAGAATGCTCTCCCCAAAACTTTAATATATTTGTAAGAGAACTATATGAAAAACACATTCTCTGATGGCATTATACTTTAAAAGGCACAAAAACAAATAAATTAATTTAGTATGTTATGAAAGAATTAAACAATACCAACATATTTTTACTGTTCCCACGAGGACTAATTTTTTCATATGGGCCTGCTCTTTGCCTCTTGCCAAAATTCAAGAAGGCCCTAGAGACTGGCATGATAAACCTGCTAGTCATTTACGTGAATGACAATTGCCATTTCTGAGCTTACATCTGGTAGAGGCCACCTTCCTAAAAAAAAAGAATGCAGAGCGACACCAACTCCTCTGGGAGTTAACTAAAAACAAATTTCCACCTTGTTTTAATAGCTCAGAAGCAAAGCTTTAGGGGTTTTTTTTGGTTTTTTTTTTTAATATATTTCCTTAATAAAATTAAAATACTTTTGTGATTATACTGGCATCTAAAATAGTACCAGCAACTAAAAAAGAAGTATTTAGATCATCCTACAATATTTTAAAGGGTATAATGGCCAACACACTCTATTCAGTTCACCATAGATAAATAGAATTCTAACATTTTAAATTGTAGTGTGTGAAACAGCGGTAATTAGACTTAGGCAGCAATGAGTTGGGTTTGGATAGAAGACTCAGTGCTTAAGGGCCCATGAGTCAATGAGGTAAGTATGTTACAACATGATTCCCCCTCCCTTATCTACTCAGCATATATACATCAATCAAGTGTCACAGTGGCATTCCATAAGTACATAGTGAAATGTGAATTATCTTGTGGAAATGCTGGTTGCAAACACATTTGTACTTTGTTCTCTAATTCGCTTAAGTTTGCCTGTTGTGTTGTTAAGAAGATAGCCTTGACATGATAGTTAAACTTTTACCCAATGTGATTCTGGTAAATAAAGGGCCTGATACTTTTTGTTGTTGTTGTTGTTGTTAGCTGGAGACAACACCAGAGCTACATTTGTAACATACTCTATTACAAATCAATGACAGAACCATAGGAAATGTACTGGTCATTATTCATGGCATACTGAAACTATGAATACAACATTTTTGTACTTTGATTGTAGACAACTATACAAAGGCTGTATAAAGTATAGCCTTTGTAGCCAAACACAAATCAGAGTGGTAGGAGGGATGTAGAAAGGGAAGTATACTGGAAAAGTATATTTGTATGATTTGATACATGTCCTGTAGCTGTTATGAACAGCACTGTTTATAAGTTTTAATGTGATTAATGTGTTTTTAAAAGGCTATTGGCCTTTCATTGTGCTGAATATACAATAATGATCAGAATTAAGTGCATGGATAGGAAGACTATCTTCACACAAAGACCTGGGTACAACATATAAGGTAATGGAAGTAATAGCAATAGCTATATTTCCTATGCAAAAAGAGGATGTATATGATGCAGTTAGAAGGAAAATAAAAGGAAATATTTAAATTTGTGAGTAAAAAAAACACCAAAATAAGAATATTGACATTTAGAACAAGAATTAAGACTTTGAGCTACAGTCACTGAAGGACTTCTTTTTGTAAAAGTTACTCCTACCTTCATTAAAAAAAAAAAAAGCTAAAAAACAGCTTATTTCTGCACTTTAGCAGCTGAGCTTACCTGAGCTTGTAGGTTTTAATTTTTTTATTTTGTCCTTTGAGATTGAATAGATGTAGAACCTCAAGTATCATTTACAGCACTCAATAACTCAAGGGAAAAAATCATTAATCTCTCTATATATATTTGTAAATACAAAAAAAAAAAAAAAGAAAAAAACCATAGAAAAGCAGAATATTTGCACTAGATGGACACAGGGGAAGAAATCGAATGCAGACA
>JANIJG010012994.1:6632-44558 GCA_024611175.1 Megaceryle torquata | reverse complement strand
AAATCGAATGCAGACACAGTCCTTTAAAAAAAAAAAAAAAAACTTTGAAAATTTTTTAAAACTGGGTGGTACATCAAAGCTCCAAGAATCTCTTAGAAAAAGACCTGAGCGTGTTGTACCCAAAAACACAAGCAGCTTTAAATCTGGCTAGATACATACATGCCTACCCTATGGATGGATAGGCTCTGTATTGTTGCAAAATGTAGTATAAAGTAGGGCACAAATGTCTGTGAAATAAATCTTAGTACATTTTAATAATAAGCATAAGCTTTTATATTGAAAAATTTTGAAATCAGGATAACTTGGGCATTTCTGAACCATGAAATAAGTTACCATCAGACCATCTAGTGGAGTTCTACAGATTCATGTCTTAACAGTTTTTATAGGTTTTGAAATACTTTAGTTGTTAAAAAAAAGTTTGCTATATTAAACAGAAACACTATGAAGTCAGCAAGTGACTACTATTTGATACCAGCATTTATGTCACTTCCCAAGAAGTTTTGCACCAGTCTAGTCAGCCAGCCTTTACACAGGCAAAATCTAAACAGTTAAAGTAATAAATGAAAAAAAATATGGGCAATCTAGTGTTGAATCAAGTGACCTGAGCAGGTGAATCCCAATTAAGAAAAAGTTTGTCACCAGATATGACAAGATGGTTGTTACTAAGCCCAGAATTAAATGTTCAGGCGTTCACTGGGAGACTGTTCGACAGTGGCTACATTTTTGTTATTAATTCAACAATCCAACCACAGAAAAAGTAAACAATTTAAAATATTCTTTTGAAAAAAAGCAGTCAGAGAAGAGAGATGTACTAATTGTTGCAGATTTCTGCCTCAACCATAGATGTGGCTGCATGATTGAATCCAGACCAGCTTAAGGAAAAATAGAGTGCAAACGAAAGACACGCAGGAGAGCTGGGCTTGGCTTCATGCCCACTGTCATCACAGTCAAACTCCATTTCCAAGATCCACCACAACACTTTCCTCTTAAGCTTCCACTGGGTCACTATGACCCTTGTTAAATGGTACAACAAGTGATAAAAATGAAGACTAGGAGTATATTTGTTGCACAGTTTAAATTGAAAGGAACCAGGGGATCCAAAACAGATTGCAGCTAAATGTAATATATTGCTCAGCTACATTCCTCTTTGTTACAGATCTGTGATTGTTACTAGTTGTAACAGAATGCAAGCTGTATTTTGTAGAGACTAAACCCAACATATTACAAAGTGCAGAAGCACCATCTATCAATTTTCTAAAAGGAAATTGCACCTGCATGCAAACTTGTCCTCGTTTGACTGAGCCCTCTGGGTAGCACAATGGTTTAATGCAACAGCCCTTCACATTATAAGGGTGTGGTTCAGCTCTGGCTTCACAGACATGAGTTTAACAGTCTAAATTTAGAAGCTTGTGAAAGTTTATCTGAAGGGAAGGGAAGAGGAAAGGGAAAGGAAAGGGGAAAGAGGAGGAAGAGCCTTTTCATAAACCTGTGTACATCAGTGGCATTCACGGATTGTGCTCTGCCACTTCCCCAAGACTGACCTACATCACTTTTGTTCTTTCAGTCTGGAATTTCTCTCAAGCAAAGTGGGCAGCATACAGGCTGCTTTCCACCAACAACATCCTTCCCAGCCTTTCAGCAACACTGACCATTAAATTGTTATAAAGGAGCATGGGAGTTTAGCCATGTAGCTACAGCCCTGAGTACTGGCCCTGACCATTGCAAAAGTAAACAGTCATTTAAAGTTAGTCTGTTAAAATGTTCCAGTTTATCTTCAAGCAAAAATGTAAAGCAAAGCTTTGTTTTTATTTGCTCTTTCCAAAAGACAAAGATAAAGGATGCAGTTAAAAGAAAAAAAAAAAAAAAAAAAGGACTGCAAAAGGAAACAAGGTCTGCCATTCACAACATCGCAATATCAGGAAAAGGAAGACAGGTGACCTAGCACAAGAAATGGTTTCAGTTGTGATTACTGTGGACAGTTACAATTTTTATTCTTATCTGGTCTCGGTTCCTGAATTTTTTTTTTTATGATTTAGCACAGTCCTCACCAAAGCAAAATTTCTGTGGGGTTCAGTGACATTTTTGTGAGAGCAAAAAACAAGGAAGGGCTGCAGAAGCAGATGACTGTATTCTGACAGCTGGGTTACACTTAGAGCCATCTGCTGAAATGAATGGGGCTATTTATGCAGCAAGGAACTGTTCAGAAACCTGTGCTGGCATATTACTTTGCATCCCCAAGTAAACTTCAAACACATGCTGTCTCCAAAACACAGCAGGAACTACCTGCAACACCATCACAGCTCAGTTCTTATCAGTCACAACTGCCCTCCCATTTTGTGCAGTGCTCACACCAGGATAGGACCTTCTATTTTGTGTCCCAGCATATTGCTACTCTGCAGGAAGAAGTGTAGCAAAAAACTTTCAGGAACTCAGCAAGAGTCACCGCCCCATGTAGAGTCAAGAGACTGGCTAACAGTGGAGCTTACTGAGCAGGGGCTTGCAGAGCACTCTTGCAGCAGCCTACCTGTTGTCCCTCTATACAGATGCAAAGGAGCAAACTGCTTCATGAGGAACTTTGGAGCCAGACTTTGAATTCCCATTTTTCTTCAGACTGTGCCGTTTTCCAAATGCTTTGCTGTGGAAAGAAACACATAGCTGATCACATATTAGGTCAAGCATTGTGCAGGAAGACTATTGTAGAGCTACTTATGGGGGAGTCCTGCTGACAGCCCCCAAAGAGAGCTGCCAGAGGAAACAGCATGGGATTGCTTACATCCTACATAGGGCAGATGCTTGAACAGGAACTAGAGAAAGAGACAGTGACTCTGAGAGAATGTGGAAGTTTGTCTTAACCACCAGAGATCAGCTGACTGGTGGCATCATTTATTGGAATGAAGCAAGGTCACCCAACTCTTACCAAACAAAAATCTCAGTGGGAATACACAGGCAGAAACCCTTACATTGAAGAACAAGACACCACGTCCCATTAAGATCCCACAGGGGCAGAAATTGCTGCATTATATAATGTTGAGTTTGGCTCCTACCTCTCTGCATGGTAGGGATTCTCAGCTCCCAAGCAGTTCACAACTTGGAGTTGCTGTAAGATGCTGCCTCTGGCCATGGGTGTGGCTTTAGTACTGCCATAATTTCCTGGCTCTTCTGTTTCTGTTGTTCATGGCAAGCGTTTTGAAGTGGCACTGTTACTTATTTCTAAGTGCAGTTGCCACTGATGCTGAACAGTGATCCATTGTTCCTATTGTTGCTTCCGCACTCAGTGGTTCATAAAAACAATGCTTAAGATGCAGCTTCAGCACAGGGAGTCCCAAAACTGCTGACTGTCAGAAGCTGGGAAAGTATACAAGCAGAAAGATTCACTCTGTGCTTGCCCTGCTTCTTACACTTCTCCATGAGCATCTTCTGCGGACTGCTATTAGGAACAAGGTGCTGGGACCTTTGGTACAAGCATGTGTTGCTCCACTTACGCTCTTCCTCTGACATTTCCCTGATCAGCACTGATAGTTAAGGTTCAGTTATTCTGACAGACAATGCCAATGTCCTTTCTACTGTTGTTTAAAAACAACTCTCAAAGTGTAAGACTGATTTTCCATGTCAATGTACTTTCCAGATTGCACTGAGTTGACTGAAGTAACCATGCCACAGGAGTGAAGCAATCTTTGCTTAACAACAAAGAAAAGACTGAAATAAATACCAAAATACTGGAACATATTGATATGCTCTGGTTTGGACATAACTACCTTAAAAAAAAAAAAAAAAAAAAGAGAAAGAAAATCTAACTCTGTCACCTGGTCCTCATGAGGATTTACAATTTCAACAATAACAATGGGAATGGTTGAAGAAGAGGACAGTTAAGGAAGATGAGGAGATTTAAATTTCACCAGCATTTTCCAGCTTTTGATAAAATGTTAAAGAGATGTTTACTTAAGCAATTTTTTTTCCCATTTTGAAATCCTAAGTTCACCAGCTGTTTTATTTTTCCCCAAAGGAAAATGAGATAAATGTTTCAAAAGCCATAAGTAAGTGACATTGTTTTCAAGAGAATTCCCCGTTTCTTTAAGAAATTCTGAATCAAAGGGATTATTAAAATTAAAATAAAATAAAATCAGAAATTGTATATTTAAAAATTAAGTAAATAAGAATTTTTGGAACACCCTTTACTCATCAAAAGTAAGAGCACAATGTATGGTATGTGGAATAGAGTAAGTAATGATCAGAACTGTACAGCAATTCTGAATTTTAAATGTATGGCAGAAGAGTGCATAGATTCCAAAGTGAAATAAAGCTTATTAAAATACCATGTTAATTTTGAAGAGACAGACTTAAGGTGAGGGAAATCAATGCCCACAGGACAAAAGCATGCACACCAGGGAACATGAGTGCTATAGGAAAAACCCTGTATGGTTTCCAAAGGGAACTGTTCTTTAAGCTCTTTAATAAAAGTTATTGAACAGATGCTTGCATTTCTCTGAAGAGTTACTCCCAAAGGAAACCAAGTTCAATAGGATTCAAAATGTTAATGGATTTATATGTTTTGGACATATAGAGGTATGAGTTTCCCAAAAGTTATCCAGAGAATGAGTAGCTTATCTATAAAAAACAGCTTATGGAACATGCTGTATCATTTGCTATCACAATGACAATATTTGAATATAATGTATAATCAAATGCCTTTTCACAGTAATTTCAATAATATAACTGTAAACTGCAAATGCTATACCAAACTGACTCAAAAAGAAAGCTATCTATATTATTCATAAACTAGAAAAGAATGTTCATTAAAAAAACTAAGTGAAATTAAGGACAAATTAAATCTTAAAACTTATGTAAAGAAGGAAATCATAAATAGCCCACATTCACTTAAGATTTTACTAAACACTAAACTTTGTAAAAAAGATACTTGCAACCAGATATTGCATTCAGGATTATATTACTGTAGTTGTTTCTACGTCTTTAAACACTTGGAGTGGTTCATTTCTGGCCAACAGCTCAAACCATACGTCATACCACAGTTTCAGATAAATAATGATCAAAACAGACTAGAAGAGCAATCATAAAAAGGCTAAACAACAGAGAAAAAATATAATGATGAAATGTTGATTTGCCCCTGTGTGGCAGATTAAGGAACCTGTACAGAGCGGATGTCACATTTTTTTAGCAATGCATGTACCCAGATTTGCTTTTGGCAAACATTGCTTAACTGCTGCTGTTTTTCATGAAGTCAATGAAGGCTGAGTTAGATAATGAGCTGGCATGCACTTTTGAAATGTTTACTGTGTTCCTTAAAGTAAGGGGAACATGCTGGTTCTTAAACTAATTTGGTTTTTGTTGTTGGCTTCCCCCATCTCTCCCCTACTTCTCTGTTCACGCCATCTTTGGAATAAACAGAAAATGACTGAATCTTTTGATACTTTTTTTTTTTTTTTAATAATTATACAACTGAAGAATTGGTAGTTTCCAAACAGCAGACAACTGAGCCATGTCAAGAGCCATGTTAATCTCATGTGTTCATTCCATTGTTAACAATGAAGGAAGGGGGATGGGGAGGACAAAATAAGATCTGTCTATTCTGGCCTAAATGCAGGACATGAACAAGGAGATTCCACAAACAATGTAGTCTTTTTCTTCTGGTGGGGGAGGTGAAGGGGAAGATGATGGTAACAGCACTTTTGTGGAAGGAGAAGCTGCATCCATCTTGCCCGTCAATACATCATTCAGAAAGCTTACATGGTGGGAAGAATTTCCCACCCATTGTTAACTAGGAACTTGATTTGAAAATGCAGTTTTTAATTAAAATTGGCACTTCCAAGCTTCATGCTGGCATCCACCATCTTGCTAAACACTGAGCTCAATTGTGGTTCCAGCAGTTTGCAAACGCACTATCAGAGGTGACAAATCGGTTCCCATCCTGCTATCCTTGCTCAGTCCTTAGTCCCCATCCTACCATGAGCAAGGGCAAAATTTACTCCAGTAATACAAAGCAAGGACTGTAGGATGTGACCTCATTTGGCTAGAATCCACAGATCCCAGTCTTTATTACTTTTAAGGGATTATTAACGGACCAGAATTTTTCAGAAATGTTCAGAGGAAAACAGGGTCAGTTATTTTCAAGGCTTCTCCATGCTTCACTTCACACAAATACCCACAACCATTATTATGGCTTTATATCCCACCACTTAGCTTAAATTTCATTCTCTTCCAACCTATACTCCCATGAAGTAGTATTCAAAGATAGAAATTCTAAAATATTACAAACAACAACAAAAATTTCTGGCTAGATAAGATGCAGAATTTGTCTGTTTCATGTGAAAGGACAAAATGGCTTTTTTGTTTTGTGTATTTAATAAATATATTAGCATTTGCAACGCATTCTGACTTGAGGGATCTCAAATGAAAAGCCTAGTTATGGCTCTGCTGAAAAAAACAGCAAAATATCCTAACTGAGTAAGAGCTCACATACCATTGTTTAGGACCTTTTTCTATATAGTACTTTGGGGGGGGGGGGGAGGGAAAAAAAAAAAAAAAGAAAAAAATATCTATTGTGTCTAGCTCTGCATATTCTGAGATCCTGAAAGACAAGCTGGGAGAGTGATTTTCCTGTTTTTTAAATTTTATTTGGATTGATGTTTTTACAATGTCTAACATTGTTAGGTTGACTACAAAGGATTTCACTTCAGCTTACAGTAGAAGCAAAATATTATGCAAATTGAATAAAGGACTTCACAAGACTATCCAGTTCATGTGAATACTAGCTAGCAAAGCAAGCTGTTGTTGGCTTTTGAAAAATCTGTCAACAATTAAGCTCATCAAAAGGAAATTTATAAGCCGATTTAGCAGAAATGTCTCACAAAGCCTGAACACTGTAAGGTACATTCATGTACTCAGCTCAGTTAAAGTTCTATTCATGAATTAAAGTAATTACCAAAGATTCATATATTTGTGCTAAAAGCTTGCTGAATGTACAAATCCAAATATAGAAAGAACCTCAAGATTTCTGAATTACTGCAATTTGGAGTCATTTGCAGAATGATCTTCCAACAGGAATAAATGGGTAGTCCAAGCTTTCTCATATTATTCTGAGAAATATCATCTTTCAAAAACTAGTACAAAAAAATAAAGATAACACTCAGTGTCCATTTACCAACTTACGCTTTACATACTTCTAAAAAAAACAGGTCTTTGTTGCTGCATTTTGAACATGCTATATATAGTCTTTGTTTGAGCCAGAGGAAAAGGTCTTAAGGGGGTTCTACAGAGCATGAGAGTTTCTCAATCCTGACACTAAAGCAGGTAAATCAACAAAAGAATATGTCTGCACTGCAGACTATGTGTCCATCTCCCCAACATCCTGTTACAGGGCACACAGAGCCCTGTGAAGAAAAGTGATTCTTTTGTCTTGTGATTTGTCCAAACCATGCTTAGCAATCTAGAGACATCTCTCCAGGAAATTACAGGCTTCATTATGGAAATTCTCATTTCACTGCCTGTTAATTTGATTAGCAGACTCCAGTTTATTCAGAATTTTGCACGTATACACCACCTGACCAGATTTGACTCATCACACATGCCCTGTGTAGAAGACTTTATTCTGGCTTCTTCCAGTAATGAATTTGTGTTGATTTTGTAAGATCCTGTTTGTGACCTTAAAGCTAGTTCATAGGGTAAGACCTTTCATTTTTCTTGGTTCAGCTATTACTTTCTGCCACTGCTCTTTCATTATTCAACCTCCATTCTTACAGGAAAAAGACTTGGCTGATACTTATTTGCGAAATTCTTTGCCTTCTGATCTGAGGAATTTTGAAACACTGTGCTTCAGAGTGTCTGATTAAATCTGGATTAGGATTCTGTCCTTAATCTAGCGTTCAGCAAATGTTTCAGCTTTGTCCTAAGACACCTTATAAGGGCAGCACCAAATAAATTTACATGGTATTGGATGAAATCTATTGGGAAACAACTGCTACACTCTCTTTCCAAATTTCTAGATGACGTTTACTCAGAGGCTACTGCTCATTTCCTTTTACATTTGAGCACACTGTAGATCTTGCCAGAAAACTTCAATGTTGAAATAACTTTAAGGTTGCAAGTCTGTACTAGCAGTTTTAAAACACAGTAGTGACTGTACACTTACTCCCCAAATAGATAGTCCTATACTTAACTCTAGAGTATTTTGTGCTAAGTTTAAAAAGAAATCCAAATATTACGGTAAAAGTTGTGTAGGTGTGAAAAAAGCAATTTCCACCCCATCCTGTAGAGATACTACTCATTAGCTGTACAGCTATGATTAATCATAATACTGTTCATCGTTCCAAATCAGACCCTGAGATTTTTATAGACATCTGTTTTCTTTCACATTTACCACATGCATAGATGTAGTGTCACTATTACAGAGATTTGACTCATTCAAACACATCACAAGTCAACCACTAAATCAGTAAGGAATATGCAGCCCATTAGAAACCATAGATAATATAAGATCCATATGGCCTTGGGGAAAATTACTGAATTTGTCAGGCTCCTTGCACACTGTCTTGCTGGAGATGAGGTGGTGCTCAGCAAGAAAGCCTTCTGATCAGCGGGCAGCCACAAAGCTCATGGAAGCTGGTGGACATAACTATCTTTTACTCAGCATAAGTGAGGAAGCAAGAAAATGCTCCTTTTGTTTAGCAATAAATATAACAATAGAAGCTACAGGCTAAATCACGAATCAGCATGACAAGGCTGGAGGAGGAGCTGGGATGTGCAGCCTGAGGGATCTTCCCCAGAGTCAAAAGCAGAAGTAGGAGTTGGACTTTTCTTGTTATAACAACTACTTCTTGTCAGAAGCAAAAAACATGCAGGAGCACAAGAAGACAGTCCAGAGATGGGTCCACAGAGGCTAGTGAAGACAGCAGGACATCCCTCAAAGAAAAGCAGAGGGATTTTTGGGCAAAGTACTGGCTGCTGGAGCACTTGGAACTGAATGAAGAAACACTTGAGAGTGTTCAGAGAAACTAAGACTAATGGAATATTATTTTCATTAAATAGGACTGTATCAAGGACATATATGACGGTTATCACAATATCCTCCCTGCAGTAACAACCTGTGGGGCCCATGCACTGGGTAGCTACTAGAGCTAAGGGGGAATAATCAGGAGGGTAAGACTGCAGAGGTCTTTCTTGCAAAGTTGATTAGTGTCTGTGGGACAGAGATGCATCCCTGACACATTTTTCTCTAAAAAACCTCTTAGCATGTTACATAAGGTGTCCTCCAAGAGTAAAGTTACAAAACTGTACCTGCTGTGCTTGAAAACACAGAATGGAGAGGATAATTCAAACCCATGCAGGAAAGGAGAGAGCCTAGTCACTGACAGCCAGGCACTGAAGAAGGCCTCAGACATTTTAATGATGGATAGATGACACAGCTGTACAAGCGTCCAAAAAGTGAGAGGTAGACACCAACCTGCACTTAGGATTTACACACAAGAGAACAAACCTGTGCTGAGGTTAAGGGAGCAGGAGCCACTCTGATCTGGCAACCAGACTACCACTAATCCTGGATGCAAAGAGGGACACTATGGCTACCTTGCCAGCCATGACAGGGCCATGCTATGTCAGAACCAGCAGTACAGACAATGGAGCCACTGCTCCAGCCTTCACACTGCCAGCAGTTGTCTTCTGCCAGGACAGAAGGCCCAGGCTGCAAGAATGGGCCACCAAAGACACAGGTAATCCATACCTGGCCATTCCTGTCATTTTTCTGCTCCCATGATACCTCTTCATACCATATTTCTTGACCTAAAAATGTTCCCAAAAACAGGAAGAAGACTCATCCCCAAGCATATGCTCTGATCGGAACTGCTTGTCTGGGTTTGAAGCTGAATTTGAAGAAGTGGGAACTCCACTCTTGAAGTACTCTCCTCTCCAGAGACAGAATATAGTTATTGCCAGCTCTGAGGCAACCTGCTGGCACACAGCAGCATGGAGTACTTGAGCACCATATTCCTCATGTCTCTCCATGGGTCTAGCTGTTATTTTGCAGTTTGTGCTTGATGCAATCAAAAGACTCTCACTGACTTCACTAAGTTTAGATCAGGTATCTAATGGAAATCTATAATGGGGAACCACTGACTAAGGACTACAGGATTTATCAAGTACTTCTGTGAGGGAATGCACAATTGCTGTCTCTTGCATACCAAATTGCCCACCTGAGGTGCTTAAAAGTAACAAACCACCTTCTAGCTCCAAATCCCTATTTTATCTCTGAATTTAGGTATCTTAACCCAAGTGACAGAAAGCAAGCTTGAATTTCTTTTCTTTAGCTTTCCCTTCTGATTTTTCTCTGAATTACTCTCTCTGCCCCTAGTCATAGTAGAGAGCTGAATATCTCATTTTAAGCTGTTACCTTTGTGATGCTTTAGTGCCATCAGTTTCTTTCTAAATGAGTTAGGTTAATGTCCTTATATTAGTACAACAGTATTCAATTTACACAAAACACCTATTTGATATTTAAGCTGCGTGCAATTTTTGACAGCCTATTGACATACCAGGGGGATCAGATTTGCAGAAAACTGTCTCTTTATGCAAGTTTTCTAAGAAACGTCTCATATTAAGCATATTAAAAAAAAAAATCTCTGAACATCTTCTAAAAGCTTAGCACTTACAGAGGAAAGGCAAAACAGATTGGAGTAAATAAAGAACACAGAGAAGGCAAGTAATTTCTACTAATGCAGTCAGGAAATCACAAGCCTAGAAAGAGCATGCAAAAAGCTGGCTGTGCTCTGCCAGTGCTACTGAACAATACCCTACTGCATAGATTTTTCAATAGTTTTCAACATTTAGTCCTTTTTTAAACATGTATATGTGCTATGGGTACTAATTTCCTCAGATTCAAGTATAATTATTCTTCTAAATATTTGGTCCATCTCTGTTGTAAGCTCTTCTTAAGACAGCTACAAAATATTGCTAATATTTTTGAGTTAATAGTGTGTTTAGAAGGTCATGTCAGGTTATTGCTGGGAGGATTAAAAGATTTTCTTTCCCCCAGAGCCTTTTGTTATAAGAAACCAAGGAAATTTAAAACAGGATTTATTCCTTCGAACCGGGACAAACTAACAGAGTACCGTGGCAAGAGCATGAAGCAAGAGCACTCTGGGCCAGGAAATGTACAAAGAAAGCTTTCTTCAAACTCAAAAGTTAAACTGAAATTTTAAAACTCTTAATGGTTTTACATTAAGGGCAGCAAAAGTAAACTCGTTTCACAGTCACTCACACAAGTCCTCTTTCAAAAGATCATGGTACAGTATCTGGTAAGCCGGTGGAAGTCACTAACACAGGTGGACATTTCTGGCACCTAGAAGCTTCATTTGGTACTTGTCAAGCCAAGCCCTGATGGCTGCTCCCACTGTCGCTGGCAGGAAGAAAGGGTAGTGATGAGCATCAGCAATGACTGCAAGGTAGCTTAGTGGGGGAAAAGGAAAGACTGGCAGAAAGGAAGAGGAGAAAAAGGAAAATCAGGGAAAGTTTGGTCTCAGATGCCAAAACAAATCTATTGCCAGATATAATGAGTTTTCCCAACAGATGTTGCTCAGAAACAAATGAGACTCTCAAGCCTTAGGATCATGCCTGTAGGAAGTTTTAAGTCAAGTCTGCATCTTTATATAAATGTTGTTATTATATTAGTCAGCTGTTCATACAGAGTAATGGTAAGATCAGGGTGAATGGTGGGTCAATTGAAGTGCACATGTATGCCCTCTGACTTAGTTTAAAACTGGAATGCATCAGCCTTATGAAGTGATTGTGGATGACACAAAATTCATTGCTCAGAATGTAATTTATTTGGAATGCATCAAAACCCAGTAAATCCTACCCCTACCAAGGCATTAGGTATCGTGGTGTTTTCTGTCCTTAATCTTTCAGACTGATCTCTCAAATACACACAGCTTAGACCTTGCTTTCTACATGCACCTTATCTTGAAAAAATTCTACTTAGACTTTTTTTTATCTGTCATTAAAATGACCTTAACATGGCATTCACTTCTAAATATTGTATCCAAATAACTTTTTGAACAACTGAAATCAAAAGCATTATCACATGCTCACATGCTACTGGAACCAGGTCTATAAATATTCTGACCATTTCCAAGTGAATGTGTCATGCCATAATGGATACCCTGAAAAAGAACTGATGCAACAACACCAACAGAAGTATTTTATATATATTTTAAAGACTTCATCAACAGGTGGCTTTCATCTACTTCACAATATTTCTAGCTTAGCTACTGAAACATTGTGAACAGATGTTTTTAAGCATCATCAGTAGGATTACTCTAGAATTTACTCATCATAAATCAGCATACTGTGATGTCTTTTCTGCTGGGCATTTAATAGATCCTGCTTCCATCAGTTCATCTATATAATAGTTCACGTGAGGATGAATGAGCTCACTTCTATTTGAGATGACAGCTTGATGCAGCATTTCAAGGCTTAGCCTAACTTGCCCTTACTTGAGGTCAGGCAGCAACCAGTCCCAGAAAACATGTTTGTTAGATGTGACTGAAAACAGTTTAGCGCTTGTGTTAAAGTAGTAATTAAACATGAACAGAGTGCCTTGATGTTGTTTAAATGAATGACACATTCCATGCCTAGAGGAGTTTTCAGCCCAGTTCTGTGACAGACAAAACATAATAATTGATCCAAGAAGAAATTAATGAAAAGAGTGCCAAGAGGTTAAGTAGCCTATCATTTCAACTGAGACATATTTTATGGTGTTACTCATATAATACACCTTGAAAAAGAAGGTGATACTCAGTCTAATCCAGAACAACTTCCCTAAAACAGCTGGCACAAAATATCAGATGGGCTTGTTAGCAGCTTTCTCTTGAGAGATGTTATATAAGTATGGGGACTGCAAACAACAAAAAGATTTTTTAAATGGAAAATTACTAGATACAAATGTAAAGATTAAAAAAAAATTATCTGCATCTACCTATGTAATTCTAACCTGGACAGAAAAAGGAAACTTGAGTTTCCCCTCAGCTATGTAAGCTCTCTAATTTAAAATAGCTTTTCACAGCAGATTTTTTTTTCACAGTTTATATCAGCTAGACATATCCCAGAAACACAGAGCAATTGATATTGTTGACATCTCTACTCTCTCTAAATCATAATGCTGAGCTGAGAACCCTAAGCCAAGTGACTCTAGATACATACCACAAAAAAACCCCATTGGGCAGTAAGTGAGCACTTAAAGAAATTTAAATTTTATTTGGGTGTCTAGCAGGAACTGTCTCCTTTTCTATATGAGCTGCAAAGATGGGGCAGGAAAGGACATGTTAGGATGCCCAATTAGGAGACCAGTGTGCACTTCACAGTTTTCAATAGTTAACATGTGGAGGGGCAAGGGGCAAATGGGGCACAGGGCCCACATCCTTGTTCAGTGGCCATGTCTTAACGCCTCCTCATATAGGTACAAGCAAAGGGAGGCAGCAGAGGCTCAGCAGATGTAAACACCCAGGACAGATCCTATACCCTCTCCTGCCACAGAGCAGCAAGCCTGCTCTACTCCACCTCTGCTGAGACACACCAGGAAGAAAAACCCACACTGCTGCAAGTAATCCCAGCCCTCAAAAACATTGTGTTTTTCTCAAAGGTGCAAGCTCTGGAAGGCATGGATATGCAAAGGAACTGTGCCTGGATAGAAGGGCCAAAACCCAGATTTTGACCCACTGAATCTCCAGATAAGCTTCTGCCCAGCTCATTTCCAGTTCCTACAGAAGAGATCCATCTCATCTTTCTTTGGGTGTCTGGTATATAATGCCTGCAGCTGAGGTAGTCCCCTTGGCTCCTGACAGGCAACAGAGAGAAATGAGCCATTTCATGGCACACTTCATCCAGCCTGTTTGAGACAGCTGTTTCAAGAGATATTCCATACACCTGTTCTGTTCCACTTCTTCAGTTAGACTTATAGAGTCTAAAAAACTGGTTCAGAAGCAGAGCTATATTTAGCTAACAGAACCCCAGCCTCTGATAGCTTCCTTTCCAAGTGACATTCCTGAGGTGCCCACTTCCACGTATACTCAAAATGGGCTTCCCCAGTCTTAACAGTGCTTCCCAATTTAGCATCTGTCAAATGAGGGTCCTCATTATGCACAGAGTTTAGGCATTTAATTCAGAAGTCTGTACTAGAATGGCTCCATTCAGAACTATAAAAAACAATTCTTGTGTATCTAAGCTAGATTCAAAAGGGCACCTGGCCACAAAGGGTCTGCCTTGTAACTGTTTGTGCGGTGTGAGGAAAGACTAGTTCAAATGGACAAGAACACATGACTCAGCCTCAGACAGATGATGAGGTTACCATTCTGGAGTGTCCCCTCACACTCCCTGCACTGATATTTGAGCTTGTTCATAAACCAGCTGCTCAACCACTGGATGTATTTAGCACTTTAAGGGTGGGGTAAACAGCTAGAGGTGATAACCACATTAGCTGTCTCAAGCTGGCAGCAACACATAAATCAATCAGAGGCCTCAGGCACAATGAAATGGGATATGCAGACAACAGCAAACTAAGCAGGAAGCTGCTTAAGCTAGCCAGTAGGAAACACAAAGACAAGTGCAGTATAAGATCACACACGCACGCACACACACAGAGACACACAGCATTTACAAACTAGCTTGGAGATTGTACTCTGTAACCCAAGTGTCAGGACATTCCTCAGTCTCAGCCTTTATTTCTTGTTCTTCCTCTACTGAGAGATTTTAACCTGCATCTTCTAGCAGAATGTCAGCCACCAAGCTGCCACAGCGGGTTGCCACTATCCTGCCCACCCCCCATACATACATACATTTTTATTTTCTTTTTTTAAAAAAATATTCCACTTTCTAGATGCCTATTAGTCTCAACAGATACATACCTTTCTTTCCTCTGCTGTAAATGTCTTAAAATAGGTTTTCTAGAAATCATTCTTTTTCTTATACTCTGCATAAGGAAAATACAGCAAGAACATGAGTAGAAGGGCACCAAGTACAAAAACCCCAACCCTGGCTAGTGTTACAGCATTCTTCTGGGTAAAAGATTTTTTTCATCCACCAAAACAGGGGAATGATCTGAATTGAAATCTCCTATCTGAAAGGTAAGAACTTTATTGAATAGTTGATTCAATACCACAAAACAGGCCTTTTTCTCATTAAATTGTACATATTCTCTACAAACACTTTCTGCTGTAACCACAAGTGAAACATGAAAGAAGGAGGATGAGAACATCTTTCTCTTAGTTTTAAGTTGTGGGCTACAGACCCAGGGATTGATGTGGTCGGGACTCAGGCAGGTGGCACAAAATCACTGATGGATCCTATGGGAATTTCACTAGCAAAAAACTAGCCCAGAAAGAATTGGCAGAGGAGGAGAGAAGGTAAGTGGAAAGGCAGAGGAATGCCAGTGACACCTAGAGACATCCTTACATGTTAAAGAGGTATTTAAACATAATTCCATTATTCTAGCCTGCTAGCTGGTGGTTCAATTGCCTGCACAAAAATTGTGCTATGCTGCCAGAAAGCTGCATATCTTTGGAAACAGGTGGGGAATTTCAGCCACCACCTTCTCTACACTGAGCTCTTATTTTCTCGAGATGAAAGCAGCAGTTGCAATGGGCAAGAAAGTGAAAATATCATGCCTGTTCATATATTGTTCTCATACAGTTTGGAGAGCACCTCACCTCTTCATTATGCTCAGCATGGGCAGATAATGTAACTTCCCTCTAGAACCACATGCACTGTGCATACGGGTTGAGTCCAAGATTAACCTACAGAGCCATTCTAAGTAAAAACACATTAAAGAGAAGTGTACTTAAAAATAGCATTGTAATCATGTACTGTACTCAGTGTGCTTAAATAATGCACGTAATATAGTTCAGTGTAATAACCACTTGCTGCTCAGGTTTCTAACACGAAGGAAGATATAGAATGGAATTACACTGTGGCCTGGAACTAATTCTGGAGTACAGCCAGTCCCATGCAATCCATAAAAATTCCCATGTCAAAATGATGTGTCCTGTTGTTTGATGCCTTGATCTGAGGTTCTGAGTTTCTTATTTTTCTGACATCCTCTACATTAACAAACTTACACTGAATGCACGTTAATCTAACTGCACTGCCACTGGAGTCCTGCTCAGGAATCTACTCCTTTGCAATGTTGACATCAGCATATGCAGTAGCAAATGTATAGCTAGTATAGCTAATTCTCTTCTGTATAAATTAGTCACTTGAAAATCTACTCTTCTCTAGGTTAAAATCATTGCCCCTTGTCCTATCATTACATGTCCTTGTACATAGTCCGTCCCCAGCTTTCTTGTAGCCCTCCTTCAGCTACTGGAAGGCTGCTACAAGGTCTCCCCAGAGCCTTCTTCTCTCCAGGCTAAACAACCCCAACTCCCTCAGCCTGTCCTCATAGGAGAGGTGTTTAAGTCCTTTTTTTAACCATTTTCGTGGCCCTCTGGACCCACTCCATCAGGTCCATGTCCTTCCTGTGTTGAGGGCTCCAGAGCTGGATGCGGTACTCCAGGTGAGATCTCACTAGAGCAGAGCAGCAGAATCACCTCTCCTGATCTGCTGGCCACACTTCTTTTGATGCAGCCCAGGATGTAAATGGCCTTTTAGGCTGCAAGTGCGGATTGTTGGCTCGTGTTCAACTTCTTGCCCACCAGAAGCACCACGTTTTCCACAGGGCTTCTTGATATCACCTCATCCCCCAGCCTGTATTGATAATGAGGACTGTTCCAACCCAGGTGCAGGACCCTGCACTTGGTCTTGTTGAACCTCATGAGCTTCACCTGGTCTCACTTCAGCTTGTCCAGGTGCCCTTGGATGACATCTCATCCCTCTGGTATATCAACCGCACCACTTAGCTTGGTGTCATCTGCAACCTTGCTGATGGTGCACTCAATCCTGCTGTCTATATCAATGATGAAAATATTAAACAGTACTGGTACCAGTGTAATGTACATAAATTCTGAGTTTTCATTCAGATTTCCCATCTGAACTGAAATGACATAATCAATTTCTGTTGTTATTCATTCATTTATTCATTTATTTTTCCATTTCCTTCAGTTATCTGCATGGGAGAATCAGAATGATACTATGCCAGGGTGTATGGAAGAAAGGTAGACTGCACAAGTGTCTTGCATTTTTAAAGAAGCTCTCCTAATATTCTGAAAAACCACTGAAAGAATGTGAGAAAATAATCCACATTATAACTTCTTAAGATTATTAAGTAACCTCTGCACTCCTGGTGGGATATGGGTTCTTCCTTCCTTCAGGTGTAAACTCCAGCCAGCAGAAGGTAAGGTGCTCTCAGTCAGAAAACCAGCAAAGTGCACCTGGGCAGACTCTTACCAGGGGATGTGAGCAACAACATACCTGCTTTCCCCTGGCTGGTGCACTAGCCAGAGGGGGATTTGATCCAGCAAGATAGGAATGCATGGTTAGAGACCTTCAGTTGTTACGAGACTGAATACATATGAGGGCTAAGATTTTTGAAGCCAAATTTCTATTAAAAACAATAGAAATTTGGGTGTACAAATCCCTTAGTCTCTGTCCAGACAAAGCAATTCTTCTCCCCCCGGTCTCTAGCTGCTATCCATTGGTTAGCATCGCTGGTACAGTTTTTTAGAAGGATTTGTTGCACAAAGAGAGAGACTTATTAAAAACAGAAAAGAATGTGTTGTGTCTCTGTAGCCAGAATCATAGTTTAAAAATCTGTGGGCTGGATTTTCCTGAGTGCTCAAAAGATACAAAACACTTATAAACCTATATGAACCAACTAAGCTCAAGTATATGGTTGGTTTTCATCTTCAGTGATTCAAAGGAGGTATGTTTACTACTGCAACTGGCACAGCACACTTCCAGAAGAGACCAGGAAAAAAAAATAACGTTTTCATTAACATTTTTCCTTTTTAATCACTTTTCTCTGTTATTTCTTGGTTCAGGAATTATGTTTCACTTTAGGATAACTTCATATAAAACCAAAATATTTCCATTGTATTTGATTATAATTGTCTTTTGCTATAAATAGTCACTGAGATACCAGACCAACACTCTTGAGACCCCTCTTCTGCCTTCCCATTTCACTCTTTAGCTGGATTGACTAAAATATAAGGAGGATACTTACCTTTTTTTGAGCTAACAAGGTGCAATTCTTGTCTCTGTCCAAGGTGAATTTCACCTCAGCTTAGTGCTTATTTGTCACCAGATCCTAAACTACTTCTACAACCAGCTCTTCTATTAGCTTCTATTTAAGTAATGTGACTTCAGCTAAATATTTGTGCATTTGCCAGGAATGAAAGGGGGGAATAAAGCAGCCCTTTAAAAACTTTCTCAAAGTGGCTGGAGGACAAGTAAGCTGATGAGTATGTTTATTATTATTTATAAATAATTTAGGAAGCAAAGAGGGACCATTTCAGTGTTGGAAAACTTGTACTAAATAGACCAGACTGTAGGTAAATTGTTGTGTATACTTGTTTACATTTTATTTTGTCTGCTTTGTTGATGACTATCATAGAAAGATTTTATTTTTTTTTTCTGTTACAATTCTTTCTGGGATGAACAGAGACATCCATTGTCAACCCAGCATCACAGGGTGTTAGCTGCCTGCCTGTCAGAAGCCCAAATCCACAGTATTACAGACATACTACCAACTTTCAGCTAGTGATCCAGCCATTGCCCAATGCTGTTCATGAGCACTAATAAAATTGTAAGGTGTGACTCAGACCAGATGGACCAGGAGTGACTACTGGCTCTAGGGAAGGGCTGAGGGAATGAGAGACATGGGTAGTGTGCTGGCCAGCCTTCCTAATGGAGGTGGAAAATAAATCATGTCAGACCATTCTATTTTGTTCCCTATTTGTGGCTCACAGGTTAAGGAAGAAACGGAAGATAGGATCTCAAGTTCAGTAGGATTGTGACACATGCTACATAATGCACCACCAATGCTTTCATCAGAAGAAAGTTCTGCAAAACACATTACTATATAACTCTTGAATGAAAACTGTATTGTTATTGGTCTGTTTTGAAAACATTGACTAAAGCTCAATTAGAAGTTGAATGATGGAATACTAAGTAACACTTCAAATTTGCAGGGCATCTGACTGTGAAAAGTAGAAAAACCTTCACAGGATGTGTTCCAGGAGTTGTCAATTAATCATCGGCTGTGAAATTGGAGGGATGAAATAAAAAGACATGTTCTGCACCTCAGCAGGAAAAGCAGATACATAATTACAAAACAAAGAAAAGCAAGTTAGCTACAAAACTGCAGAAAGATCTTAGATACAACCATGTGCAAAAAAAGCTAGCTGTATCATTCTCTTACAAATATGGCATGAGAGATAATGAGTCCACGTGTCTTGGCAGTAGTGATGCCTCAAATCAAAAATACAGTCTAGTTTTGAACTATATGTTTCAAAAATTATGCAGACAATTTGAAGTCCAGAGGAGAGCAACAAAAAAATAAACCAAACCAAAACACACCAAGTTGGAATATATGATCTAGGAAGAAAAGCTGAAAGATTTGGGTTTGTTTAGTCTAGAAAAGAGACTGAGGGAAGACATAAGTCTTCAAATATGCAAGATGCTGTTATAAATATGACAGTGATCAACTGTTCTTCGTGCCCAGCAAGGTTAGAGAATAGTTCTGCTTACCGTGAGGCAAAAGACAATTTGTTAGTTATTAGGACAAAATAACTAACAAAAACAGCCATACACTGAAACAGCTCACTGAGGCTGGTCATGGAATCCTCATCACTGGAGTCCATTATGGAAAGGTTAGACAAATCACTGTCAAAAATAGTCCTTGGCTTGGCCACAAAACAGAGAGATGGACTGGTCGCCTGAGCTCCCTCCCATCCTACACTTCCATGATTTACTAGGGAATATGAGGTTTCTTGCACAAGCAAACCTTTTTAGGGGTTTAACAAGTCACATTGACTAATATATTGCATGAAGAAACCTCTATCCTGATGCCAAGTATTTCAAACTCTATTTAAAACTTTACCACTGTAAAACCTGTTATGTTCTAGCAGGAAAATCCAGGAAGTAGTACTCTGCAGTATTATCATACAAAGGGAGAAGCCAAGTCATTTCAAAAGACCTTTCAAAATCTCATGTGTGACCACAGGACAAGGTCAGAAAAGGTCAATGACATTTCTCTGTCAGAAAGTAAGAAAACCCCAACACAGTTGGGGTTGACACAATCTAACAATAGCCAATACATAGCAGTGGCTGAAGGCTACATGGAAATTGATTTAACATACTGTTACAGCAAGAACTCTCTGGTGTCCAGCATATTTTGAGTATGAAAAAAAACATCTAACAAGCTGATACATTTCAGAAGCTTTCATCCTGAAGCTACCTGGGGATGCTTATAATGGATGAACCTTGTGAATTTATTGAGCACATCAGACCCTTATGAGTAAGGAATCCCTGAATATTTAGATCATTGCATTAGAAAAGTGAATACTTGCTGTCTGGATCAAACTATAACCAGTTCTTGCAGGAGGGCAGAGAAAGCATTTGCGTGGACTATAAGCCACATCAAAGAGACCATTACAGACCCACAGAGAAAGGCATTACTTTGTGCCATGTGTGACACATATACTACAAGGAGCCCAACTCCTGTCTCAGGACTTATATGTCATTGAATATAAACAAGAAAACAAGAAAGGAAGACTATTTCAAAAGAATTAACAAGAATGATGAGGTATGTTAAAGGCAGCCGTACTACTGGCTATGGCAGGAAATACCCTTGGAAGAATTGTGTGGTGACTCCACTCCACTCATCTGATGAAAGCATGAAGCCTAGCAAACGCCTTCATAGACCAACAGCATACCGTTAAGTGCTAGGCAAAAATCAAGTCCAGCTAAAATCTTTAACACTTGAGAGACATTATCATCTCCACAAAAGATCCACTGGAATAGCTATGCTGATCTGAAAAGGCCTGATTCAGAAAAGTACTTAAGCTTCTGAACTCTCACAAACTTCAGTGGTATCCAGGCAATTGGTGAACACTTCTATTGGTCAGAAAGTTCCCCTGAATTATTTCCCCTCAGAAACATTTCACAAAAGCATCTGAAGGCATCCTGGATGAATGTGAGCTACCTGCAAGGACAGTTCATTAGTACAATAGCCAAGGGACTGAAAGAAGCTTAGTTTTCTTGCTAAAACATTTAATGTAAGTCTCTGCAAAACATCTTTCTGGTTTAGGACATTTCTACATACAGATTCTGTTTTTCAGAGATCCCATTCCTGCATTCCTTGCAAACCCAAAACACCCGCTGACATCATTAGGCAATGCATTGGCATCAGAAATAGGGGACTAAGCCAACAAGGTTGTGGGTAGCCAAAACTGTGCTGGAGACAGTTCGTCCTGGTTCGGTCAAACTTTTGAAATCACAGCTGGTTCACAAACTGTGATCCTCCTAGGGTCCTAGCAGACCCCACTCCCTGTTACTGCTGACAGCTCTTGAGAAGCTGATCATGGTCGGCACAGATGACCATGCTTGTTCCCTCCTCAACCCTCACAAGCTAGGACCCAGAAATCCCTTCTCCTATGCTTAGGGAAGAAGCTATTCCCGCTTCCTGGCCCAGCCCCACTCACATGCTCCCTGGCCCCACTCCCGGAACCAATTCATATGCAATTGGGTACACATCCTGCTGGTGGAGAAGGGCTAGGAGGGACTGTCTTGAAAAGATTTAAAATCTTATTAATGAATACAATACGAACTTCAAAGTCCTACTGGAGAGCAGTATTTGTGTAATGGCAAGAAAGAAAAACAAATGTATCTTGAATCCTGACACTACTAAAGGCAGCAGAGGGAAACACCCAGGGAGCCAGGATTTCAATCAACAATTGATTTGAGTACCCATTCTTGTAGTGGATGGAAGGAATCTGCTTGAGAGAAACGTAGGATGGAATAAAAACAGAGATCACAAAGGCAAAGGGCAAGGGTTGGAAAAAAGCCAGAGTGAATTATAACAAAAGCAGCTAAAACAAACTTGAACTCATGGTAGTTAAAACGGGAAAAAAGCTTTGTTAGTATTAGCTAAATAGGCCTCCTGTAAAGAGTCAATGAGCCCTTACTTTCTGTTACTTGTACTTTGCTTAATGAACCTTTTTCATCCTTTTACAATGCACACATATGACCACCATATAAAACAATGTATATAAAGTGCAGGGAAGCTGCAGATTTGGGACTAATTCTGATCTCAATCTGTCAAAAGAATTCTGACCATTAGCTTGCAAGGGATGGAGTAAATCAAGTCTTTGAAGCAAAAGTCTCTTCACATAATGAGGGTCAGATGCCCCCATGCAGCTGACAAAATTTTGGGAATCTTAGCCACCTCTCTGGTCATCTTGTCATGAACATGTTATGATCTTCTACATCTCTAAAAAAAAAAAAAAAAAAAAAGAGAGCCAACCAAAACTGATTCTTGCATTTAACAGATCTCATCCAGCTATTTACTGCTGAAGGTTGTGAATGTGGGTCTCCTTGGACAAGCCCTGAGGAAAATGCAGTATCTCAAACATAAAACTCTGTTCAGAAAATCCCTTTCATATTGTGGGACTACTGTAAAACACAAATCCTTTGCCTTTTCTAGATTAGAGCTGTCAGATCAAGATTAGATTGTAGAGCTGGTTTCTCTGGGCACAGTACTGCACCAGACTTTTGACTACAGCACACTCCTATCCAGTGAAACAGGCAGATAGAACCATGATAATTCTTTTCTTTACTTTTCTGGCAGTTATATTATACAGGGAGAAAAGAGAAGATAGGACAATATCCATATGACTAATATCTTTAAATTAGTTGGTTACAGGTCTGAGTTTTCTTTCTGCCAAACTGCCACTGACAGCCAGGGACCGATTCTTGGTAATTCATTTTCCTAGAGAGCATAACACTGGCACAAACCCTTCATCAGGCCTCCAGTCAGTATCCCCAGATACTGGATGATGTTCAGGAGGTTGAACCCTCTGGACTATGGACATCATCCAATAGGAGAAATCCCATTTTCTAGTTTCCCTCCTATCTGATTGCTTTGCAATTCATCATCTTCTGCTACTCATTCTCCCCTCTACCTCCTTAAGAACAGCAGCTTTCCTGCTTCAGTAAAGTTAGTGTACAGATATTCCAAATTAAAAAGCCAAGAGCTCTAAACACTTTCCAGATTTCTCCATTGTACAGTTTGGCACATAAGGAAAACAACTTTTGACACTATGAGAGATTTTGTTACGATGGGGAGAAAAGATCTGAAACTACATTTCCCATCAGGCATCACAACTTGATTTTGATGGTTCTGAAGACAGTACCACTATCTAGCCACTACACTATTCTACTCGTGTCAGCATAATCATTATTACAATTTTATCAAAGATAATCACCTGAAAGCTAACGAAATATAAAATCTCCACACCAAAATAAATAAATAAATAAATAAATATCAGCAGTATTATTATACTTCAACAGCCTTGTTTTCTATGAATACATTTTATGCTTGATTTCCCATTTCCAGAATTTTTTTTTTTTCATTGCCATATTCACTTGCAGCTGAGGAATGTGAAATAGTCCATTGAGCATCCTTGAGGTCTACAATGAATTGTGCAGCCAGACCAAATTGTTTCAAGCTTAGCTTTTAACTTTACATTTGGCTTTGGGGGAAAAAAAATTAAAAAAAAAAATTTAAAAATCAACCAAGAAAAACCACCACTGTTTTCTTCAACCTTTTGATTAATTTCACAAAATTTCCAGGAATATGTAACTCACATATCAAAACTTTGTAAATTAAAGTCCCATTTTGGGATCTGGAAGAGTCTGCAGTTAGTATTATTGCAATTACAGTACTTTATCATGCAGTGGAATCTGTGTTCAGTGGCATCAGAATGTGGATTTAGTTCAAGAGCAGTTTTACATAGATTAAGGCAAAATGTTTATTTGGTAGTTGGACAAAATGTTTTTTGAATGAAGCAATAAATTTAAGATTTCACAACCCCCTTGGAAAGGAGATTGAATTCACCTTTTGCATCCTTGACGAAATCTGCAGCAATTTTGTTGATGTCAATGGAATGAAACTGCTGCAGAAACACTTGGGGCAGTCCTACCCTTTTGAAATCGGTGGCAAAACTCCCACTAACTTCAGATCCTATACATGTAGTTCACAGGCACAGCACCGCTCTTGGTTGGCCTACTAACCTTTGTGACTTAACACATGCTACACTTCCCGTTTGCAGTCTCTGAGGTAAGCCCTCTGTGCTGTTGAAGGTTCCTGCCCTAAGGTATCGTTTTCTTTGTTTACTGTCTGGCTGCATAGATGTCTGGCAGAGATTTCAAAGTACAGTAGATCAAAAATATACTCAGTGCATATGTGCATAAACCCTGTAGTGGATTGCATCACACATCCTGCATCTGAAACTAAAATTATGTACCTAGTGCTTTCTGTATTATTCATGGTTTGCATGAAGCAGGTAATAAAATGTAGCCATATCAGTAGCATGGCTTAGTAGTTTAACATCATTGACTAAAGTGGATTTATTCCAGAATGACATTGAGTAAATGAGTTTAGGATATTTTTCTTTATGTGTGCAAGAAAGAAACTTATGAAATACTCTGAGAGATCAGCATGGTTCACCTAATCCAGTTTACATCTGTGCCAAGATTCAAAGCACATACAAGAAATTCTATACTGTACAATTACTGAGTTACATTTCCTCCAGGTTTGCAGGGCTTGGCACAGTCAAATGCTCCAAACAAACTCAAAAGCACATTAAAAAGTACCAACTTAATCTCAAGAAAACAAGTGTCTCAGAGCAATAAGAAAACTGTTCTATTTTCTAGGAAGGTCTCTGTACTGTATTGGCTGGACTGGATTGTACTGAACTTGCTGAAGTCAAGCATTTAAGCATTATTTAGCCTATGTAACCTAGCGATACAGAATCACAGTTAAACTGCCCAAGTGAACCAAAGCAACAATGGGAAAACATAGTGAGTTAGATTCCAGCCCACCTTTTATACATCCATCTCTGTCCAGCTTCAGTGGAACATTGTAATTACTCCTGCCTCCACACACAGAGTTTGTCCCTTTTTCAGGTTTTATTGCTGATTTTGTGCTCCAGGCTATCATTACTTTATTAGAAGCCCTACTAAAAAGGCTGATGCAGCCATGGCACAGAAGAAGTACTGGGGTAGCAGCCATGGCACAGAAGAAGTACTGGGGTAACAGTGAATCCCAAGTTATGATAGAACCTTGGGACTGGTGTCCCTTCTCAAGCCTGGAATTTCTCACAGGTCATAGATGTTGAAAATTTAGACACAGTAAGAGGCAAGTTCTGGCCTGTTTGTTCCAGGCTAAAGAGAAAAAACAGAAACATGAAGGTCTTGGGAAGAATAAGCAATTCCTCCTTCACTCTGGACAGGAGGTGCTGCTCTAACACGAAAAATCTGACCAAGGCTGAAATCTGGCTTTTATCCACTCCTAGGGGACTCAAAACCATTACACAGTCTAAATAGCTGAATAAATTTCTTTCAATTCAATTAATATCAACATCCTTGATCTTAAAGTATTACCTAATCATAGGTTATTATTACTGTCATTCAAGGACAGGCAAAATTCTGGTGTAACTTTCCATAATCTCCACTACACAACTGAGGTTTGACAGAAACCAGCATGTGCTTGGGAGTGGACAAGCATGGATTTCTGCAGGTAGGAGGGTTAATAATGTTCAGTTTCCTATATCTTTTGATCATCTGATCCTAGAGAGGATTTCTAAAGCTTGTAGTTCAATTCTGGCTCCAAAACATAGCCCGCTTGCCCTTGCTGTTTGGCAAGAAATAGCAAAATTGTGTTAACAGTTTCTTTCAAGAATACATGTTAGTAACTGCCAAATGACAGTTGTAATGACCCTGATGGATTTCTCCCCTTAGGCCTTTTTTGTTTAGAATTCAGTTGCTGCCCAAGCAGAAAAAATTATTGTTTGCCATGAACTCTCCCATCACCCCAAGCTTTCTGCACCACCACCAGCTTTGTGAGAGTAAAGAAACCACCTCCTGCCTATTGAAGAGCTACTCCCACCTGGGACTACAGATACCAGAGCATGCATTAAGGGCTTGAAGCAGAGCCTGCTGAAATGCAGTCTTTCCATTGACTTCAACAGGGTTTTGGTCAGGTCCTGAGTCTATTTTTATGCATTTGCTCATTTTTTCCCTTGTTTATTTAAAGAGCCATTTCTCTAAAATCCAGGCAGAGAGACTCTAATATTTTGGGTATTGTATGAGGGCAATGGTTTAATCACAAGTTAAATTAAGTGCCACTCTCAGCAGCCAAAAGAGGCTAACTCTGACATACCACCTGTGTGCTGCTTCTCTGGCTCAGCATTGACCTTGGTTGACAAGAACATGTGCCTGAAAATTGCACCCAAGAGGAAACTCATCACAACATGAACAATCACAGTAGAATGATAAACACCCACACTGCACAAGAAAGCTGCCAAACACTCACAGCAGCCAGGACTCTAACTGCATCTGGAAGGAAACATGCATGTACCAAAAAGAACGCATGTGTGTATACACCAGTATGTACAGATGTGTTTACACATACTCACTTGCTCCACTTTGTACCTAGAGCACCATGCTTCATTTTGTAATAAAATGTATGCGTAAAAGTATCTTTTTGCTCCCTTATGAAAGACACAACTAAGATTACCTGATTCCCCATATGCAGTTACAGCAGAAGGTTATGACGTCTTGCAGGCATTTAATCCTACTGATCCATTTGCATAAATTTTTCCCCTTAACAAGGTAACTGATGTGTTTATCTTTGAGTAGCTTGGAATTTCTTTTAATAATTTATGATTACGTGCTCCCACAAGATCATCAAAGCTATGAGAAGGCCATAAAAAACATATTCGGTAAGAAACTAGTCTAACTGTGTTTCCTCTTAACTAATGGAAGAAACAATGGGTTTTAAGTGTTACACGGATGATTTTCTTGCACATGTGGTCTTACGCAAGATTCCTGCTGTGGAAGTCTAAGGTTGGCAGACATCTTCAAAGACAAACAGAAGAGCCAAAACCATTTTTATAGCCTCAAATCTGCTCACAGGCACAGGTACTTGCACAAGAACATAATGCATTCATGCAGAAATCACTTAAACCATGAAAGATCAGATACATTCAGTGTTAACAATACCAGAGTAAGCTTTTCTGCAAAAGTGTTTGAAACGTAGAAACAGCCTGGTTTGCCAAAGAAAACTGAAAACACTTCTTGCTTTCTTCTATCATCTTTCAGCTAAAATATTTGCTATCTCCTGCCATCTTTAGACATCCGTTGACCAAGATCTGTGAAGTACAAGTCATGGGTGAGATAAAAGGAGGTGAAGGTTCTCGGTTCCTCAGCATGAGAAGTATACTTATAGGAACAAAAGCAAGACTGCAAGAAATCTATTTTTTCTATGCCTGCATGTCAACCACAGGAGATATGTATCACTCATATATGAAGGAGACAAGGCAAGGAGTTGCATCTCTGGTGAAGTGTATGGATATTCAGGGTTTAAGGATAGGTGCACTTGCAGCCTCCCTGTAAAAATGTTTTATCAAACTCCTTCGATTTTGAAGACCAAGTCTGGTATCTCTTAGATAGCTTTCACACCGCAAGCACCAGCTTTGCTTAAGATGTGTGAAACCCTTGGTGTGGCTAGAAAAAAACATGGATCAGTTCAAGCAACCTGAAGGGTGCTGAGCCACTACAGTTCCTTTACAATGACTGGTGGAGTTCATTCTTACGGCTCTTACCCACATGTGTGCATTGCAGTATTTAGTCATGTAAATAAGGGAAGAAACAGTGGTGAGGATGCATGGTTTTGTTTTTGTTTCAAAGACTGTCTGTGCCTGCAGACTTGCCAAAGCCAGATGCTGTAACTCTGCATAGTGTTACACTGCGAGATGGGCCAGGATCTTCCAGACCCTGGGTGTGGTGGGTGCGAGGCCACTTCATTAGCTGTTTGAAGCTGAGTGGGTAGTTTCCATTGTGGTCTAGCAGCCATGCAGGACGCACCCAAAGAAGCTGGGTAAACTGCATACAGGAATTAGCCCACACTAAATTCCATGTTTCCACAGCTGGATTGCTACCCATAGCCCTGTAAGCTAGCTGAAAGTGAGGTACGTACATCTCCAGTGAGAGGAGACAGATGAAATATTCAGACAGGAGGCCCTTCTTTCTGCATCCTAAGCACAGAATGCCACCCTGATGCTGGAGAAAAATGTGTGAAATGTCTCCCTTGAATAAAGGTGAGTTAAGTGAGAAATCAGGAGGCAGATCTGCTCAACACAGTATCTCAAAGTGGGAAAATACCAAGCTTCCATGGTTTCAACCACTAAGCTGGAAGTCCTGGCAACCCCGACTTCAGAGGGAGAGTCTTCCCACTAACAGTACAGAAAAACATGGAAATCCCAGTAATTTCTAGCATTTCCAGACTTTCTGATCACCTACCAGTAAATGCAAATCAAGAGCTTGGAAGCCCTGCAATGGACTTCCAGGCAGCCCATAGAGCAGGACTGCCAAAGCACCACTGATCCCATTTAGCCCCACAACATCTCTATGGAGCTGATAGTCAGTCACCTGTCAAATGCCATTTCACTGAGAAGCTGCAGGAACCAGGGAGCACATTTAATTCAGAAATAAAATGTTTGTTATTTCCAAAATTAAATTATATCAAAATTTCTGGTTGGCAGAAAAAATTCTTTTTATTTCCCAGATCAATTTGGACCAAAACTACACCCACAAAAAAAAAAAAAAAAAAAACAACCCACCAAGATTTCCCATGAAGAAGAAATTCTGATCTTCAGCCAGTTTAAATTGGTAAAAGGGGGAACGGAGAAAAGGAGAGAGTAATACTGTTAACCAGTATAAATCTTTCTGAGACCTTTATATTGCCAGACTTGTTTTCATGTAATTAGAGATGTTGATACCAAAAGAAACAACTCCAATTTCTTATCTAAACCTTTACATGAGATCAGATCAAATTACCAAGGCTTAACAAGTTACCACATGTCAGCTGAACCAAGAAGTCTTTGTATATCCTCAGCCCTTAACTAATGCAAGACAATGTGGTTTAACATCATTTTTATTACAGGCTAAACCACGTTTCATTACCTTAAATATGCCACAGCCTAAATATATATGAACTTACCACATTTCACCTATAAAATCAAAGAAAATCTCAAGTTGGAAGGGACATGACACACAGTACCTCATTAATTTGCATCAATTTGAATATATATGTAAGAAAAGATGCAATAATTGACTTACAGCACCATTACTTTGTTGTTCTACTGCAGTGCTTTTAGGAGCATCGTATGAGACCAAGGGTTACAACTCTCTTACACAAGAAGCAGGGGCAACAGCTGTTACTCTATCAGTTAATAATTAACTGAATTAATTAACTAGTAATTAATTTACTACTACTACTATTTACCCAACTGTTTCAGACTGAGCTTATGTCTGAGTCTTATAAGAAATCTCTCTCCCAACCACAAAATGTGCCACAGATCACTATCTAATCACTCCTTTTAATGTAAGGATGTGATGTTCTATGCAGTTTACAGATTCAGAAGGGAAACATTTTAACTAGTCTAAAAGTCACACAGGAAATCTGTGGTGTAACAAAAGCAGAAATACAAGAGACCCCTATATCCCTTTTACACACCCATTCTTCCTTGATGATCTGTCCTTTGAGACTATAGTCTGTCTGTTTCCCAAGTTAGTTGTCAGGAGTATTAGCTTATTATGCTCATCTATAATAATGGGATGGTACCTATTGCTATCAACTGGATCTTTGCAACTAATTTTAATAGGAATAAGCTCTGTAGCTACAGAAGTTTAAAGATAATCACAATGATTCCCTCATATTGTAAATAGAGCAGTAGGCTAGTAGTTAGTGAGACTATGTGAATATGTATGTATGTAATAATCAAAACATATCTATTTACAATATGTATGTTGTTGAAATAACAACAGACTTAAGTTCTATTTCCATAACCATGGAACAACCTACAGACCCATGTAACATCCTGCATCTAACTTCTGCCTTGTTTACTTTTTCAAGTTCTTTGTTTGACTCTTTTAACATTGCATGTCTGACACAGATTTTAAGCTACCATTTAAAAGGAACAAATAGCCAACATCTATGGAAATTTTCCCATTATTTTACCCTAAAATGGAGATTGTGAGGGAAAGGTACATGTCTCAACGCCAAGGTCAATATATAAACCAAGAGTACTAGCTGACCCTCTTTTAGGACTATCAAACTTAAGGATCAAATATCCCATGATTTCCCATAATCAAGGAGATGCTCACTTCCCATCATTTGCTGCAGTTATAGCAAGTTGTGACACAGCAAACTAGACGTGTAACATGACTGATAGTAGTGTTGTTTTTAAAGGTTGAAAATGTTTTAGCACTAAATATTAAATCACTCAAAGATTGGAATATGTATGGGATCAATTTTTCACCACATTTCATTGGTCTTTTACACTGTGAAAACCAGTGGGGTTACTCTGGCATAAAAACCAATGCAATGGAATGGGGATTCATGCCTGTGGTCACTAACATGACCTAGTTGTATATGCAAAAGGATATGGGAAAAAATATTAGGGAACTCTATCAAAGCCCAAACATGTTCTAAAATGACTTTCCAGTGTGACACTAAGTAAAATCAACATTGTTTTTTGATAAACGCTTTGGTAGCATTTGTTGGAGATGGCCTATGAGTCTCAGTTTTCATTTATCATTAGGACTACAAGAATTTATGTCCAAATCAGTAACAGCAAGTTGCACCATCTTGCCACCAAACTGTGCCTGTGCCTGCAGTAGGCCAAATTGTTTGTGTGGCACAAAGAGTTCATATGCCATCCAAATTTACAGATGGAAGTAGATTCCAGTCTGAAATTCTAGCTGTTAGGCTGTGTTGTCTCCATTTCAATTCTCTCTCAGACAGTTTCTTACTGAATCCAGGACTATCTTTTGAGTTTTGCCATTGGTTTATGTTCTTATAATAATTACACCCAGTAAATGTCAGAGAAGATTCATGAAGGCCATGGGAAGATAGGCCAAGCAGCACAGAAGAAATTTCTGTGCTAGGCAAAGCTATGCAATACATTTCATGAAGGACTGTAGTCTGGAGAAAAAAATGGCTTGGCAAGTAAAAATAAAGTCCATAAAGTCATAGCCTTCACTTAGAAAATTTGTTTAAATCATCCAAATGTGAGAAAGTCCATACTGCTGTTTGCTCCTTTACGTTTGTTTTTCTCATTTTAGAATCAGATCTCCCTTTGAGCTCTTTCTGCCAAACTCTTGACAAGTTTCATTTTGAAAACTGACAACAACAAGGAAGCTTTTAACTGTTTTATATTAATCTACTTCAAACTCATTTTTATCTAGCTAGAGGCAGAGTTTAATCAATTACAGGTTCTTTCTCTAAAGCAGGCCTCCTCTCAACTTAACCACAGTTTACACTGTGGCCTACATTACTAAATTCCAATGGCATTTAACTTTTCAAGGTCTTTCTTTAGAGTGGTAACACTGAGCTTTACATGATACACAGACAAGGGTTTAGGAAATGCCAGCTAGTTACTCCTGAAAGGATTCACTGATGGACTCCACCACCACTAATGGAAAACTGAAGAATGCACTTAGCCAGAACGATGTCAAACATTAGGATTTCTCACTACCCATCACACACACCAAAAAAACCTCTTTCATGCTTACTGGGAAGCTCCTGGAAGAGTCCAATTTTGCATTCCCTTGGATTTCACTGACAATTTTGAGTTGCACAAGCATAATTACCTCTCCAACGAGTAACTTCTGCCAGAGCCACAAAAGGCATGACTCTCCTACAAATGTTAGCCAGAAGATTTAGCCTTTTTGAGCTCAAATTGTCAAGCTATCCTCTAGTTCTGGTAGTTCCAGGTTCAATTCCTGGTAATGATTAGGATAACAGTTACTTCATGGAGAACAAAGGATCCATCTTCCAGTACTTCAAAAATTCTTCATATAGAACACCTTTAGTTTTATTTTAGTATACATAAACATATACCCACATACTATCTCAAGATATGATTGGGGGAAAAAAGTGTTGAAAACTCATTTGTAACAGGAGATGCAGATTAATAATAAATGGTTACATAACACAAAATGGCACATATTATTAGGAATCACTAGTTGCAATAAAAAACAGATGTCATTGTCTATAACAATCCTGTGAAATTCTTCTTGTCTGTTACCTCTGGGATTTTTATTTTCAATATACACTTACATGTTAAAACTTGCAATTTCCATGTCAAAGACCAGTCAATGAGCTTTTATGTCTGAGCTTATGAGGTTTGATAATAATGTTCTAAAGTTGCCTAGGATAGAACACTTGAGAACAGCAAGCAGCTGACTCAAAGAATCAAATCATATTATCTGTGTATGTATTTACAGCTTGTGTTTAGGAGGAAAAAAATACATTCAGTGAGGGAATGACATCTTTTCAAAGATTTAAACAAAAACACAAAAAATCAGAGCAGAATTAAAGCTTACAACCAGGAAGATATGCAGCAATAATTGCACAACAACCTCCCTGCAAGGCCTTCTCTCTGCCACCCTCAAAAAGCATGCTGGAAAAATTACAACAGGTTGCTCCTAAACTTGATTTGGTTAGTAGCAAACAAATGCTGATATAAAAAAAATATAAATGCAGTGGCTACTTCAATGAACTAAAACAAAATTTTTACCGTTTCTCCAAATGTAGTGTTTTTCTTGTATTTTGTTACTACAAAAATCTTGACTATACTTCAAGTTATAATATTAATCAAATATATCTGATTTTCTGCTTTGACTTGAGGAAGCTCACTGTATGAGCACATATTCTTTTCTACATTGTAGCCTAGCACAGAAACTGCTTAAAATCCCAAATGAAAAACCTTCTGAAAAAGCTTAATTTGAAATACCCCTGCAGTCAGTAGGTTATGCTTACCCGTACTTACATGCTTGGCACCTCAGGACCAGAAAGAGCTACAGCAGGTTTCTCAATCCCCATGAGCACTGAGGGCTTTTCAAGTCCCAACAACCATTTTGGGAGTTTCAGCTCTTAGCTAAATAAAATGCTTACAATAATCTGAAGTGCACAGCCTAAACAACCCTTATCCTGTGAACATATTTGCTACCAAAATGTTCCAAAAGTCTTCAAAGCATTGTAAAAAAGTAGAGAATTTCCTTCTTTTTGGAAACAATAAAGGCCAATCCATGTTTTAACAATATTTTTTCCTACCTCCACAAAACACATTCATAATTGTATTAACTAATATCATGTTGCGGGTTCATGCAAACCCCCTCGTTCTTGTAGTAACCAACTTCTACAGACAGAGAAATTAACAAATCTCAGCATGGAAACTGGTTACAAACCTTGTCTACATATTTACATTTTTAGTTAAGCTGAAGATGATAACATAAAGCAAGAGGATTACTTGACTTCTGCCTGCATGGAGAAGAAAGTGCAAGCTGTTGCAGAAAAAAAATAACATTTACTGATAATATACAAATTTTAAGAGAGACAAGTGTGAACAAATAAAAGCTGTTTCATCAAATTCCATAAAAGATATATGCAAAGGAAATGCCAATATGTGTTACATTAATAAGATGCAGTTATTGGCAGGTAGTTAACCCTTCCACAATCAGTGATGCTGAAAAACATAAGACTGCATTTCCTCATTTCCCTGCATAATACATTCTGTTCGGTCTATCATGGGAAAATTCCTTTTGTTTTAGTCAACTTCAAAGTCTACTTTGGTGCAAAATTCCCCTCAGGTATTTCAATGTGACCACCTGACCTAAGCTGTGAACAGCATCTTTTGCAATGTATGCTGTTCGCATGCCAGAAGCTGTTTCACCAATAGACTGCTTATTGAGAAATTAGGTAAACTGGCCAACCATGTGTACCAATTAAAGGTAAATCACTGATAAAAGTTGGCTAGAAGAACAGACAAGCAGGGGTTTCTAACAAGAGAAAGCAAACTCGATGGAGAGAAGAGAGGAAAAAAAAAAAAAAGATACAAATGGTCTCTGTAAATCAGACCAATTCCATTTAATCGTTGTATGTATACATCATGCATTTACATGTCACTACGCTAATGATAGGATCCATCAAGAAACAGTAAACCTGTATGAGCAGAGGCCCAAACAGTCCAACAGTTTGGTACAGGGCTCTGCTGAGACTGACCAGGAAAGGCCCTACCTGAGACCCCTACCAGAACCTGCAGGCATTTTGTAATGGACTCCCTGGCAGAGCCGACACACTGAAAAAGTAAGATGACAGATAGGCATGGGTTTGTGGAGCCTAGCAAGGCCCACACAGGGCAGTTATGTGCCTACATCCCTTTGCAGACCTATCTACTGGAATTTTACTCAAGTTTACACAGGCCATCTGTGCAACAGCCCAAGTGACAATGCGGGTGCACCACCGCCTACCACATCAGTGAGTGAACAACAACACTGTCTCACTCTTTTCAATCACCTTCTGCTACAGCTCTCTCCACTATAAGCTACTGATTTGGTAACAAAAATTCATGCAGGGGCATTTCTCATGGAAAGCAGAATTCAACAAACTGGCCACCAAGCTGTAAGGGAGTAAGGGTCTGAGAGGCAGTTGCCCTAGCAGGAGCAAAACTGATACTGGTTAGAGAACCACTGCCTCAAGTACATTCTGAAAAGCTTACATCTTGCATGATTCCTTAGCTACTACACACTGTGCTTCTGTACACTGCACTATATAATCTTCCAGTGCAGTAGGTGGGCTGACTATTTTTAAAGTGCTTTGGATGAGTTTAGGCTGATTATCATGCCTCTTTGATTTTCCTTTTTCACAACAGAGACAGAGTTTTGACTCAGAAACAGATACGTCTGGCAAAAGAAAACAAAGTCAGGCTTTATATAAAATTTACACTGAACATACAATTAAGTCTCAGTACAAGACAAATCATTTTGATAAGTGGTTAATAAGTTAATAAAGACACTATTCATCAACCCACAGGAGTTGAACATTGTAGTGATTTATAATTCTCTGAAACGTTTTTTACTGATGTATTTATAACTGCTTACACCACATGGTCCTCACATGGATAGCAAGCTTTGCAGGAGCTGTTTGTTATTTAGGAAAAGCATATTAATGGAATCTTGACATAAAGTGAGTGACCAGGCAATATATTATAAGATACTATATTTTATAGTTCATACATGAACTAAAGTATTTACCAGACCATATTAAGCCATCAGCAGTGATTCTCGCATATTAAATAAACAAGAAAGCAAAGGCTTGCAATAGAAAACTCTTCTATTGCTGTCAAAAGTGGAACCTAGTGAGCTGCTGCAAAACACTAATAAATAGATGCTGCTGAATCCATTCTCAAGTTAAGAATTTGAAGCTCAGACTCAGAATGTGTTTGGATAATAAAGCGTCTCATTAATTATTCCTGGAAGAGGTAAGAGGAGGATGTTGTATACACTGTGTCCTTTTGTCATGTATGGCAAATATGCTGCTCTCTCCTAAGCCTCTGCCCAAGCAGCTAAGGAAGACCTCACCACTCCTTCCTAAGCCAGACACACAGTATTCAGATGGCACTGACAGCTGCTGCAAGAGAAGGGTTATGAACTCTTGCACTTCCACAACTCAGTTTCAAACAGGCTTTCAGTGCCAAGAGTCTCGCACAAAAGCTTGTTTACAGATCAGGAAAATGAATAGGAAAATAATGAAGTTGCTCCTGTGTCAAAATCTAACTGAACTCTACATATATCCCCAAGGTCCTATAATTCTCTTCCACATATAGACTTAGACACATAAGGCAATTTTAATACAAAGAGCATCTTCAAAAGAGCATTATTTGAGCTTTAGTGACTAGTTAGACAAACTAAATGGTGAACTTATCCTGGAAAACATTAGAGCCTTTTTCACAACTGACTGTGATCTGGTTAGTAGAACACAAGACTGGACTTAGCACATTTATACTGCATGCACACTCTGGGTCTGAACACAGGGCTTGACCCAAAAAGCTTACCATTCCTGTGTACAGATTCAAATGTGAATTCCTCCTTGTGCCACCCTCTTCTTTTGAGACCAAACACTAGCTAGCTGTATTAACACTTTTCCCTGGTTTCATCTAGATGGCTTGACTTTGAACTGAAACAGAGCAGAGGAGACTTGCTTACACAGCAACTCCCAACTTTTACCCATATAGCAACAATTATCAGCAGCTTTTGTCACCACTTCTTTGTACTGAATAGAGATCCCTGAACAAACACACCCTTGCACATTAGCTGTCCCCAGGAACCCCGGGAGGCTGCAGGATCATCAGAAAGAAAAACCATACCCCAGAGTCTGACATGAACTGCATGGACTGACAGTAAGTTAAGGCACAAGACCAACTGAAGTCTGAACAAAGTGTAGCTACAGACAACCCCTTCATTCTGTTTCCAGATCAGATAATGAATAATGAATGATCAGATAATGTTTGTGATTTTGGACACTTCTGTTTGTCTGGTTTGCATCTCTCTGAGACACTCTTGCTGACCTGCGTGTACTCCCAGAAGTTAAATCTGGACCGGGACTATTTCTCACTGTGAGTACTACCTCAGCATAATTCATTGGAGAGCTTTTTAACTTCAAATTTGCCCTTCTACTTGGAGTCTTACAGCATGTACTTGAGAGCATCACTAGTATATGGAAAGAGATTTTTCTCCTTGTGGACCCAAGGGTGATGTTGCAGGGTACCATCTAAAGCAACCCACTTCCAATGTGAATTGGAAGCACTACTTCACACTGATAGCACTACTTCGCTACACACACGGTGCATTCCTGAGACCTGCAGCTGCTGCAAGACTTGTCTGCTTGTAAAGGTACAATGCTGACCCACAGTCCTAGAGCCATAAGGCATCATGCCCAGTCAAACCCTGGTCTTTCTCTCTTTTCATCACAAATACACTCCATGAGTTTCTACGGTGCTTGGAGCATTTTGATATAACTGTATCATTTTGCAAAGTGGTAAAGTCCTCCCGGACCACAGAAAATCCCTGGAGAAATGGAAAAAGAACAGGAATGGGAGGTAGGAAAACCAGAAGAATCACTAGCAGTAGTCTGTGAACTTCATGAACCTATTACAGAAACTCCAGATGCAAAATGTAATATAGAGATAAATTCCAGCACCCATTACTCACCCTGCTTTTGCAACATGAGTAAGTCATGCACGGAATAAGATACTGCCCTGCATGAGACATCAAATATAACCTGGACCACACTGCATGAGAGATTTTCTGCTCCAAAAGCAAAGAAGAAAAAATGAGTGAAAAAGAAAGTAGAAAAAGATGACAATCTGAAAGTTCTAGGTCAACATGTTATCGGAAAGATAAAATATGAATTGCAGTTACACATATATACTCTGAATTCCAGTTTTAGAGTAGATACATATACCATGTTCTTAGGCATTTGCATAGTGGTAGATTATTTTGCTGGACACTCGGTACCTTTGGGGGGGGAGAAGGAGAGTCAGATAATTTTTATCATCTTTACTTACTGGAATTTCTTTACAACTTTGTTCTAGCTCCTGCTTAGTTTTGTCCAAGATCACTCCAAGTGTACCCTACCCAATGTGTGGGATACACAGATTTTAGAAGTGGGAAAGAAACAAATGAGGAAATTGCTTCTTGCTTTTTCATTCTCTGAAGAGAGTTCCGTTGGGAAGCCGGCTGAGTATCGACAATCACACCAATATGGCTACATGCCAATCCCTTTATTCTGACTGCGTCACTTACTTATATAGTGGTTACAATCTGATAACATGTATATCAACTACTTTCATTGGCGTTTGGCTACAA
>JANIJG010012993.1:10585-22737 GCA_024611175.1 Megaceryle torquata | reverse complement strand
GCGGTACCTGCCCAATGTGCTCACAAAGCAGCAGCGGCGCCCACCACCGTCACGTGACGTGACCGCCCCGCGCCTCGTCTCGCCGCGCCTCGCTCCCTCCACGCGCGCGCGAGGCCGCTCCCCCGCCACGTGACGCGACGTGACGCGACGCGGCGCGCTTGCCTACCACGCGCACCGCACCTCCGCTCCCCGCCCTCCCGCCCCCCCGCTTCCCTCCTATGCGCCTCGCCCCTCACACACCGCCAGCGCGCCCATCCACAGCCTCTTCCGCCTCCCCTCCCTGGTACCACGTGAGCAGGGAGCGGGGTGAGGCCGGCCTTGTCCCCCCTCACGTGACCGGCGCGCGCGCGCCGGAAGGGGACGGTTGGTCCCGCCCACGGCGGGGCTGACGGGAGCGTTTGGGAACGGGGCCGTTTTCCTCGCACCCCGGCGTGTCGGCGCAGTGTCGGCGCAGCGTCGGCGCCGCCGGCGGCGCCCGGGGAAGGCTCTGCGGTCGCTCCGCGGAGGATCAGCGCTCCGGGCGGGACAGGCTTCTGCGGGGACGGGCGGCCCCGCCTTGGCGCTCGGTCAAGGCCGTGGGGAGGCAGAGGCCCAGCGTCCCCGGGTGCAGCCTGGGGCCTGGCCGGTGGTTTTGGGAACACGGTGAACGTTCAGAACCGTGGCCGAGACCCCCTCTCTCGCTAGCTTGCAGGAACAATTCGAAGCAAGAGCTTATTTCTTGTTCTTTTACGTTTTACTGGTTAATTTAAAGGGGCACTTATTCTTAGTCCTACGGGGTTTTGGCAGGACTGAGGATGAGTGGTTTATGTCAGATTAAAGCCTGTTCAGGTTGCCAAGTTATGTTTATTATATTTGGTGCCTCAGTGTCCAGACACAGTATTCAAACTGAGCTGGCACAGTCTCTGGGCTTTCTAAAGCTCCCTTGTTCTTTTTCTAGTCAGTGTTCTGGAGGCTTCATCCCAGGCCTATTTGATATCCCAAATGGTCTTCATGACTAGAGTATCTAAAACTTCCTTCGTGTTTTCTGTCCACAGTTACGAAGAGCAATACCTGAATAGCCAGGAAATTGGAACCTATTCTGCATTAATTTGTTTTAAGTGTTACATTCTTTTGCAAGACTGGACACAGGAAGTCACCCCATTGACATGGAGGAATTTCAGGACAGAGGATAGCTGCATCACAGGAGGAAAAGGTCTAGGAGAATATGCTAGGGACTAAGGGAGAACAGCAGGGAGGGTGGTGCAACAGAAGTATGTAAGAGTACTTGGTGCAGCTTCTGAACAAAGGCAGGATAGATGGTAAGAAAGGAAGGTTGCTTGACACCACCCCAACCCCCCAAGAAGAGGAGTTCCAAGTTGTAGGCCAGAAAAAAACCCAACTTTTTCCCTTTAGGCTTTTTCCTGCTCTGCATGTTTTCCATTCTGTACACCACCTCTGGCTGCCCAAAATGTAGCAGCTTCTGGAATCCCTTCTTTTTAAGGCCTGGCATTTTAAGCCAGGGCCTACGTAGCCTACGTGGAAACTGGTCCCTGCCTGGTGCTCTTCTGAGCAGGCAGGATTGGTGAAGATAATGGGAGCACCAGATACAGACTGTTCAGCCCCCAAAAAGTGCATCAAATGATACATCCTGTGGTTTTTGACCTTTTCTGTGGTCATATTTCCGTCACTGCTCACTGCACATTCTCTGCCCCTTGACCTCATACTCTCCACATAAGTTGAGAGGGCATCAAATCTCATTTTACCCTAAGCAATGCCTGAAAATTAATCACCATGTTTGTGCTTCTGCCTTTTCTGCTTAGACAGAGTAGATTTAAGCGTCTTGCAGCCTGGACCAACCTTGGTATTTATTACATAGATAAACAGAAGCTACAACAGCTCCTACAGGTTGAGACCAGCAAGACATGCTTATTCCTGTCTTTTTTCAATAAGATGGGGGGCTCCTTTAGTGGCAAATTGAAATTCAGACCAAACTGCACAGGTAGCATTGCTTTTCTTGAGACAGCTGTTGATACTTTGTTTTATTACCACTGTGGGGAGGGAATTAATTACGGCTCCAAACAAAGTTCCATAAGCTTTGTGACAAACGTCTGCAGCTCCATAATCTGTGCAGATTTCATCGGTATTGTTAGCTTTCTTTCATCGTGACTTGGCAATCCTTTGCTAATCAAGATGGATATTTGATGTGCAGCATGCAACAACAAAGGCTGAGAGCTCTTGGGATGCTGTAGTCAGATGGTGTGGTGCCAGCTGGAGTGTGTCTCTGAATATCACACAGAACCCAGTGCAGGAGCATTTGAAGGAGGAGAAAATTCAAGTAGGATACAAGGACAAAAGCATTGTAGATGCCTCTCTGCTGTACATGGAGTAAATATAAATGATAAAATTGCATATTTCACTGCTAAAGCTCCCAGAGGAGCAAGAAAGGAATAAACTGGTGGAGACACAGAACCTCATTCCACATATTCAGTACATCAGGCTTGGAGAGGAGCTCCTGCGCTAAACACAGCAAAGGTGTGACCAGGCCTGGCAGGCAAACTGTACCTACCGCCTGTGTCAGGACTGTCATCTGCTGTTACAAGACCTATTTCAGTTTTCCAACTGCTGAAGAATAACTCAGTGCAGGTGCAAATCCTGCTGGACTGTCTATTTCAGTTCAGAACTGCTTTTCTCAGTCACCTGATGCAGATTTCCTACATAACCTGCAGTCCATCTGCCACAGGCTGGAAGCTACTGTTCTGGTGTGTTCTACTTGCCAGTCACATTTGGGAGTGGGGGAAAAACCCCTTGTGTTAAGAATATCACCTTGTCCCTACTTCAGAAATCTCTGCTTCTGCGTTACAGATGGGAAACAAAAGCCACCTATTCTTCACAGGCTGGGGCTGCAGAGTACCTTCCCTCTGGATAATGAATGTTCTCTTCTACTTCCCAAGCTACCAACCCATGTCCCTCAGACTCATTGGACAGTTAGTCCAACTGAGCTGAAGTTCAGACCAGTTTTTCACAATTTAGTCTGAAGTTTTTATTTTCTTTCTGCCTGTTTTGTTCCCCCAGTTACATCACTAGGACTAATAAAAAATACTGCTCTGCAAACTGTTCTTAGAGTCTTAACCTGTGACACCTGCATCAGCAACACTACCTTTCTCCAAAACATACCCTAGTAACCTCAGAGAGACAACAGAATCCAGGAATCCAGTTGCACCCAGAGTCTGTAAGGGAGAGTCTCTGCATGAAGAAACCAACCTTGACTTTCAGTTTTGAGTTAAGTTTACAGGAAATTAGAATTTCTCTCCAGTTATAATGGAACAATTGAAAATCTTGGATGCAAAGCTGAGTTGTCTCGAGATGTTACACTTAGGTGTACAAGTGATGGCTGCTGCATTTAGGCTTAGGGTGAAACTCCTGAAGATGCTGCCTAGAAAGGGGAGGGGATCCAGTGCTTCAGATTGTGTTGATATGCCTGCAGAAGCAAGGCTTCAGCAACGATTGTACTTGAAAGGGTTCCCAGTTCAGCTGTGGAAGCAAGCCTTTCTGGTATAGGTGCCATTCATGTTGGAATGCTTGATCATCCTTCAGAGTTGGCGTGTTCCCGGAGACATGGCTGTGTTCTATAGGTGCCCCCTGCAGCCCTCAGTCCCAAGTTTTCTCCTTGTAATTTCTACCTTGTAATTTGGCTGTAAGAAAAAGGTGATGGACTTTAATGTGACCAGAATCTGATACTGCTCTGTACAACCACCGTAACCCCACTGTTATTTTCTGTTCCTCCAGAACAGAGGAGGAATGGAAGAACAAATGTTTTTCTTCACAGAACAGTTTGTCTGTGGTGACTTTGCACCTATTTCCAGATTCCTGAGACAGTTCAAGACTCTGAGCCTGCTGCTGATCCTGCAGAACGTCACCATAAAGACCTGTTTCAGGGAGGATGTTGGCAGTTGTTAATTTGTGTAATACATGCTTTGCCTAGTGGTGGGTGCTGACTTCGTTCTGTCATACTCCCCAGTTTAATTCTGTGATGTGCCCACTGTGACCTTTATCAGCCAAACAATCTCTAAGGATTAAACAGACTTATTTTCCACACAACCCTGTAGCCTGGCATTGACTGTATATCTATCTTTGAATTCTCTACTGAGCAAGTCCCTTATCAGTTTTCTGTTATTTTGCCTGTGACATTAAGGAAAGTAGTCCGCAGGTATCTGGTCACCCCTCTGTGCCCTGCTCAAACAGTGGCATGCTTCCAGCCTCTTAAAATTTCCACAGATTAAAATTATGTCTATGATGCCAGAAGTTTCCCTGGCCAGCTTTCCTGGGGACACCACCATTAGATATTAATTAAAAGTCCTTTCCAACCCATAGGTTCCTTCTGACCCAAAGCATTCTATACTTCTATGAATTCTTGGGTGTAGACCCCTCAAACCAATGACAGAAAAACATTTCTGACTGTCAGTTGTTACTTTCCACTAGTGAGTCCATAAACTAACAACCAGCTGTTTCTTCTGTACTGCTGTGATGCTGCTAGAACATCTTGCTTCTTAGTGGTAAAAGAGGCAGGTATTTTTTGAACACTTCTACTTTTATAATCATCTGTTAATGCTTTTAAAAATGACTACAGATAGGCCAACATGATTGCTTGGAATTGTTCCTTAAGAGGTTGAAAGTTCTTGGAAGGAAAAAAAATCCATTTGCTGGTACAGCTTATACCATCTTATAACCTAATAAATGTAGAGTTATTTGTTTTATCTGTTCCTTTTCTAACTTCAGTTAAAGGCAACTCAAAATTTATCAACCAGAGACACCAGTTGTTTACATGCAGAGCTTGGTCATTCTGGGATGGCTGATTAGCTGATTAGCTTAGTGCAGTAAGTGCAAAGCTAATTCAGTTACTGGGCTGCACTGACACCCTCATACCCTGCTAGAGACTTTTAAAAGATCCTTATACCATGTTGCACTGTGCCTCTTGCAGCACTTACAGAGTGTCTGCCTTCATCTGCTGGATTTTAGCAGGCCTAGTGGAATCTCAGCTCTCCCTTACTCCGGATAATGTAAATGTTCCTGTAATTAACTGGTAGTAAACTAATAGTGTTGTAAAGTGGAAGCTGGATTTTGGACCACTTGCTGTTTTCCCCCAGACTTCATTTTAGGATAAATTACCAGCATTTTTATCCTGTGATATATTTTAGGAGAATGCTTTGAATAGCATGTGCAAAGATATTTTCCAGCTCTGGTTAAATGTCCATCATTAGCTTTAAATTATAAAAGGGCTGTTTGGAGATGCAGCAACTGGCAATGGCAGGAATAAGTCGGTGAGCTTGAAAGACCTTGGGGAACTGCAGGCTGGCCAGCCTCCCCTCAGTCCCTGTGAAGGTGATAAAGCAAATAATACTGAAAGCCATTTCCAAACCTATTGAGAAGAAGGTGGTAATTGGGACTAGTCAGCATGGATTTACGCTGGGAAAGGGAAGTGACCAATGTGATCACCTTCTGCAGTGAAATGACTGCCTCAATGGATGAGGGGAGAGGAGATGTTCACGTTTGCTTCAGCAAGGATTTCAGCAGCATTTCCTGTAACAGCCTTGGACAAAACGATGAACTACAGACTACGTATATAGACAGTGAGGTGGACTGAAAACTGGTGGATCTACTGGGTTTAAAGGGTTGTGGTCAGTGGCACAAAATCCATCTGGAGGCCAGCCACAGGTGGTATACCCAAGGTCCAGGGGCCAGTACTGTTGACTATCTTCACTAATGACTTCAACAGTGGGTTGTAGCACAGCTTCAGCAAGTTCACAGATGGCATAAAACTAGGAGGAGTGGTGGATGAAGCAGATGGTTGTGGTGCCGTTCAGAGGGACCTCAACATGCTGGAGAAATTGGCCAACAGGAATCCTATGTACTTCAACAAAGGGAAATGTAAAGTTAGGCACCTGAGAAGGAATAATCCCATATGCCAGTGTGGGCTAGGGCCAACCATCTAGAAAGCTGCTTGGCAGAGAAGTACCTGGAAGTTCTGATGGACAAGTGAAACATGAGCCAGCCACGTGCCCTTGCATGAATGGCCAACAACATCCTGAGCTGCATTAGAAAGTGCTGCCAGCAGAATGAGGGACATGATCCATCCCTTCCTCTCACCATTTCAGCACTGGTGAGACAAATCTGGAGTGTTGTGTCCACTTCTTGGCTTCAGCTGCTGTGTCCTTGCTGACCTGGCTACTGTGTGATGACCAGCAGCCCTCAGCAGCAGGAAGCAGGCCACCACAGCAAATGCAGAAACGGACCATGCTTTCCAGGTGTTATTTGTAAATGCTGACCAATAATTCCTCACTCTCTTGGCTCTGAGACCTATTTTAGGGTTCACATACATGGAGAAATTAGCCAGCGTTGCTCCTTAGGAGAATACTTACCTAGAACACAGAGGCTATATGGGGAGGAGTTTTATAGCAACAGTGCCAGTCTGTGTCTCCCCACAGGCAACCTTAAATCTAGTCACACCCTTTCCAGATGTCTACAGTCTTGGAAATTTCTTTTGTAGACAAGTCCATGTGCATAATGTTGAACATGCACCAGACACTGCAGAGGGTCTGTTGAAAATCCTGGAACAGGGAAACTTTTAACATGGGAAAAAAATCACAGGCATGAATTACAGGGGCTGTAGGTCTTTCTGCTGAGACTTCAACATCCCTGGAACATGAGCCTCGCTCTGTTTATGTCTTTGGCACAAGCAGTCCAGGCAACTGTCTAGCTGACATTTTGACCACAGCTGTTCACTTAAGGCCTGTTGATTCTCTCCTACCTCTCCCAGCTTCCTGAATTCAGAGAGGGAAAGGTAGGACTCTCTGTGCAGGGTGGTGCATTGGAGCAGCTGGTTAGTAGCTCCTAAATGCTGTCTTGACCATATGCTTCTAATACAATGTGTATTTTCTCACTTTCAGTCTCTCAAAGAATGAGCTGCCCTTGCTCATAACACAGTTTGAGCACAGTGTTCCTGGCATCTCTTAATTTATTAATCCATTTAGTGGACCTTGAAAGCACCTTGCATTGGAAAAGACTGTCCCAATTCTTCATTCAGAAGCAGACAAGATGAGCACAGCTATGCCTAGGAAGAGAGCTACCAGAACGAGTACAGAACTATTCACACAGTGCTGCTGTCTTGGTTTGGCTTCCTTGTTCTGCAACAGCGGTGCCACCAGCTGGCAAGAGTTGAGATCCCAAGTCACAAAGATCAGAAACAAAATACATCCAAGGCAGGAAGTGATGACAGCCAAGCAAACCTGCAGCAGCTGGGCTGGGAGTTGGAGGTAGGCAGTAGATTGAGTGCTGAAAGGGATAATGTGCACTGACACCGTTTGTAGTGTATAGTAAAAGCACTGTTGCTAGCAGCATAGACCTGCTGCAGCCTGCAGGCCAAGGAGTGCAATCGATCTTGTCTTGGTTCTGCAGCCAGAAATGATGATGGCCACACACACACGCCAAGCATGACCAGTGAGAAAGCACTGAGGGAACCTGCACTGTTCAGTGTAAGGAGTAAAGATAAAGGCCATGGACCAGTTAAAAATCCCTTTCAAAAAAAAGAGATGAGCTGCTCCACAGAAGGGAACAATCTTCTTCATCTGCTCCGTGAATTGGAGAGCAAGGGAACCTACAAGACAGATGATAGGACAATATAGGGGAATGCTAAAATTAGCTGCTGGGGGAGGATTTGGACTCTTTATTGCTGAGACACACATCTAGGAGTAGCTTGATGAGTACTGACTGTCTTGGTATTTCCCGAGGCTCTTTTTGGTCCTGCAAGTCAGCTGACAGGTCCCACACCATCTGAATGCTGTACTTGATGGAGTATCTGACGCAGCTGCGGAGTTAGTAACCATCATTTCCAGAGCCCCTTTTAACCTATCATCTCCTTCATGTCTCCAGGGCCAGGGACTTTTTTTTTTTTTTTTTTTTTTTTTTCCAACTCTCATTTGTCACACAGTTTTGGTAAAAGGCTCAGTAGCATAACAGTAAAGTATTCATATGTCATTTTAGACTCTCCCCTTCCTCTTTTTGCATCCTCAACCATAGGTAATCCCTACTACAGGAAGCAGAGATAGTGCAGCTGGAGACATGATCTCCCATAGCTTATATGCAGCTTACATACAAAGCCAGTTTGTCCATGACTATGGAAACTGGCACCTCAGTGTGTGGCCAAGTGTGAAGATGGGTGTGCAGGAGCTGCTTTTAGGCATGTGATTTTGACCTGCAGCATAAAGCTTAGATTTTTTAACCACATTCCTCCTCTCCGAAAAGTATCCTTCATAGTTCTAGACAAGCAAGAAGTGAGAGGGAAATAGGACAGCTGGACATAGGCTTCACTCTCCTGTGCAATGAAAATATGTGGAAGCTGTAGTGTTACAGATACAGTTTTGGTTAGGTCTACCTGAAACCTTTAGTCCTCTAACTGTCTACCAATCTTGTATCTATACCATCCAACACTTCTAAGAGGTATTTCCTTCTTAGAAAAATAAAGTGGTTGAAAGGAAACTGTTGCATCAGAACAAATGAGGTACTAGAAGAAGAGAACAGGAAGGAGATGGTTTGAAGAGTGTAACAATCCCAACTCTGCCGTTGCATACCTTTCCTATGAAAGCAAGGGCTGCTACTGCAGCTGTACAGAGAATAGGACAGATGCTGAAGCTATGAATAACAAGATTAAGTTGAGAACTTGCCCTCACTAGTGAAAGAAAAACAACACTTCACTGTTTCCCCTGAATCAGTCATGTCAACACAGAGGCTGGACTCTTACAGGGAGACACCCAAGCCCACCTGCTCTCAAACTGCCCTGGATTTACTTGCAGGGGGACAATTAGCAAATAAACCATCAGCCAAAACAACACACTATACATTTTATTTGGAGATGCCCATAGTAGGATGCACAAATACTTTCTGTTCACTAGTTTTTCAGACCACACAGCTTCAAGTAGTGGAAAAAACAAACTGCAGTTAATTACAATTATCTATACAACAGGGCAGTAGTAAAAGATCCGTTTGTCAGACTACAGCATAGTGCACGCTACTCAGGTGAGAATGTACAGATCTAAGTATTTAAAAAGTGCAAGGGTCATTGCCACATACACTAACATGTTTTTTCAAAGAGCAACATCTTTCTGGCATGTGAACACAGTAACCCGGTTAATGCAAGATGGAAAATTAGGCTCCTAATTTGATCTGGAAATGTATCTATTAGCAGTTTTTCTCCCAACAGCAAATTAAAAGTTATTTGTGACTGACACAAAGAAAGCAAGCTGTAAATATCACTGTTACACGGTCCATGTGTTCAAGCGACACACAGATGGCCTAACATTAGCAGTTGCAGCCTGCACCGTCACAACTCTTCTACCACAGTCTTCTTCAGAAGAGTCCAGAGTAATTGATTCCCTGTAGCAGGCTGGCAGAAGAGCTATAATCAAAAATCCAAGATCTTACACCACACCAAGTTCTTCAAACAGCAATTTCAGTGCTCAAATTTCAGAAACCCCATGTTCCACGTGTAAGAACATCAACTGGATCACATATTGCTGGATTTACTTTTAAATTCCCATTTAAATGAAGGGAAAGGTAGGAAGTGGTGCTGATCTGAGAAGAGTAGCTGCATTGGTTTAAAGCTGTATTGAAAACACATGGAGCCTGGACTTTTCTCTAGTGTTTCTCTCAAACCAGGGAAATTCAACAGGTTCCACTGCTCAGTGCAATCCCCATTTTGCTTTTAAACAGAGATAGTACTGTATGGTGTTTGGGAAAGACCAGCAAGGACTGCTGTATGGATGATTACAGATATGAGCAAAAAACACATTAAATCAGTCTTCAGTTAAACTTCTTCCATTGCAGAGACAGTCAGACTTTTGCATTATAGCTGAGAGGCACAGTTTGCACTGATGAACAGAAAACCCCCATTTACACTGCAACTTTCTGTGGATTAGAACTCAAACAAACTTCCCGTTCAGTAATTTATTTTTTTTTTAAAGAAACAAAAGACTCAGTTACTCTTCTTCTACTTAAAATTCTGAAACTACTCTCTCACTTATTCTACCCAGAGATACATTTCCACTTGTGTATATGCTTTTCCTCCCTAAGACTTGTTTATATAAGATCCTTGTTTCTGTGCACCTTGGAAGTAGACAAATAATTCTGATACCTCACAGGATGGGCTCCTGTACCACATTCATGAGAGCTGAGAAAGTCAATACAGTCTCGTAGACATACAGTGAACCCCAGAATAAACAAGGGGAAAAAATAACAAGCCAGCCAACTGAAATAACCAGCAGTACAGGAACCAACCTTCATGGAGCAGGAATGAGTTTGGTGCAAAGCCATTCAGACCGAAAGGGGGATACCAATCCAGGGAGATATCCAGGGCTGAGTCAAATGTTAACAGGGAGACTGTGAGCAAGACCCCAATATACAGCAACCTACTACCTAAGTCAGGGTAGAAGTCTCGAACTCTTGTTAAGGCTTTAAGAGGTGCCCCCAGGCTTTGCAGAACTGGTACCTGAGCTAGTAATCTGTGAGTGGGAACTTGCTCGAGTCCCAGTGAGTCAAGACAGGAGTGGGGCCAGGATGAGAGGCTGAGAATGAAGAGACAGTATTTTAAACAGGAGTGTCAGAGCCTTTTAGAAGTTACTTATCCAGACCTTTTTATAATGGTCCCACTATCACACTTGCAGAGAGAAGCCCAGAGCAGCTAACTGAAGCTGTAAATCCCAGCTTGCCTGTTACGCCCCTACACCATCAAGAACAAATCAGGCGGAGGGAGCTGCAGACAAGGTGCTTTCACTTCATCATCCCAACAAGAAGCACATGGAGGTAGCAGGTGGCAGCTGTAAAGCACACTAGTCACAGTCAATCATAAAAACGAACACTGGTATCTGAGTAATGAGGAGCAGAGTGAGTGACCACTGAGGAAAATGGTCCTTCCCCCATGCCATTTTCACATCTCATCTGAAGAGGTATGACCATCAGTTTCACAAGCTCTGGGAGCAACTAATCTGCAGTTCAATAAGCATAAGGCATGATGGAGCAAACCCTCAAGGCATCCATTGCTCAGACACTCCCATTACCAGCTCACCTCTGAGTGAGCACAGCTGGCATTCCTGCTGGCCAAAACCTTTGCCGTTATAGAGCACAGGGTTAGAATTTAGCTCATAGCCCTACTATAACTTTTTTTTTTTCATAATCCAAATCTGCAAGACAAAAAAAAAAACCCCACACCCAAAAAAACACACAACCAAAAAACAATCAAACCCCAAACTGTGGAGAAAAGCTTTCAATGGGATCAAGTCAGCAGAAAGTCAGTGGTGCCCCCTCCTGGCTTTGCCCTCCCTGAAATCTTTAGCTATGACACAGCACAGGAGCCGAAGATGCCAGTTTTCTGTCTGACTCCACCACTACTGATCAATTTAAAAAACACACTGGGTGCAGATGAAGGGCACCTCCACTTCCCAATCTGCTGACATCCACCATACAATTCAGATGCAAAAGAATTTCAGCTTCTGTAGACTCCACAGGAGCAAAGTCTCTACTTCCAAGGCAGCCAACCAGCCATTGAAGATTATGGTAAAAGCACAGAGTGATCTTTCCACAGTGGGCTACGGGTTTTCTTTTATTATAACCTGATATTTTTCAGACTAGGCCAGCAGCTTTGAACTTACAGTTAAAGGTCAACTAGGAGGAAATAGGAGAAGAGGAAGATGGTAAAGATTAGAAAACAGTTAAACCTACCTGTTCTCTGAAAAGTGACCGTGATAAAAACCAGAAACTTACTGAATTTGAAGAAACTCTGAAGTTAGCAAAAAGTAAAAAGAGCACTCCTGATTAAGTCTGCATTGGGGTACAGAGAGAACAGATACGGTTAGCACAGGAAATACACATACATCAGAGTTCCTTGACCATGTATTAATGTCATTACAATGATGACTAAACACAAAGGTAGCCTCATGGATCAGAGTGCAGTACAGTACTTCAGTTAACTGGATGTGCATGCCCATTGAAGGCCACAGTGAGTGAAGAAGTGTTCCTGTTTCCATGATGGTATGATCAAATTAACCTTACAGAGTTTCATATCCCTTTTCGTAATTTTCTATTTTAGAAAATGTAGCCCATCTCTTCCACCCCATCAGCTATACCTT